>FTLJ01000649.1:0-28249 GCA_900155495.1 Porogramme epimiltina
ACCCAACACCCACCCCCGCCGCCCCTGACAACCACCACGGCCCAGTTTCCACGAACATGGATCGTCTCTGCGGTACGCAGCGCATATAGCTGGCACGCCCCACGTCCAGCTAGCTCACGTTCCCCCATGACGTAGACGAAATCCTCCAGCTCATCCTCAACGAGCTTAGCGCACCCGCCTCCTTCGCCCTCCTCTCCAAACGCCACTATGAATTCACAAAGGACCCCTACGTCCGCGCCATGTACTTCCTCGCACGCTACGGCCGCATGCAGGCGCTGTATTTCGCGCTGGGGAGGGGCAAGCTGCTGAACGCGCAGGTCATAGATGTGAGTATCTTCCCAAATCCCTCTCTCTCTCTCAGGGCCCTCTCCCTCCCTCCCCCCGTCATCTCCGCTGGCCTCTCGTCGGGGAGGAAAACTATGCGCGCTGGGGCGTCAGGCCCCTGGAAGCGCGCCCTTGCCGTTTCGGACAATCCGTTCCCGGAAGAGGGGGGTCCGCTGTCACCGAGGCTCAAGGTGTGCGAGAGCGGCTGCGGCGGCCCCCCGCCAACGCCGGTATGATCGCTCCGCGGCGGGAAGGTGCGGCCCATATGGCGCTGTTGCGCGGCGAGGAAATTCTGGCGGCGCGCGGGCATACGGGTATCTCGCGAGGCATGGGGAGGATTTCGTCCTCAGATGAGGTCGCATGATGAGGGCGGGTTTCATTGCACTTCCCTCGGCATGCGACCTGATATATCTGGACCGCAATCGCTGCCGTCTACCCCTCACCGTCGCCGCGCGTCCCCGAAACTACTTCGCTCAGAGGTTTATCCGGCCACCCTCCAATCCGGCCAGGGATGACTGGCTCCAACCTCACCACGATTCAACGCAGAGCTTCTCTCGGATAGCAACGCGTACGGCGTGGTCGGGTTGGAGCCCTCTCGGAGGTATAAACTCCCGAGTCCCTCACCAATTCGCCACATGTTGATCCATTGGCCTCGGTGCCGCTACTCGGAGCGTCTCCTATATTATCAAGGTTTCGCGCCCCGCGCGCCGCACCGAGCGTCTTGATGCGCAAATGCGCGGCCCCAACGTTTACCTTCTCATGATGCATGTCTGACACAGTGCTTCCCTAGATCATCATGCGCGGTGGCGCGCATCTATCCCGTTATCTGGTGCAGTGTGCGATACATCACTATTTCCGGACACAAGTTCCCTTCATAAAGACACGCTGGGTGCGGACAATACCCTTCCCCGTATTTTCCCATTTTCTGTCAATCGCGTCCAATAAGTACGGAGACGTGCCTGTTGGGAAAGGCGACGACGATGGGACGGTCTTGACTCTGTATTTGAAGCAGAGCAGGTTCCCGACAGAGTACCGAGCGGCGAAGTGGGAGCAGGTGCGGGACGTAATTGAGAAATTCAAGGTGCGTGGGAGGCTTTCCATATGGAGTCCGCGGTAGTTCTAACCACACGTGGATGCAGTTCATTCCGTTCTCGGATAGGGTACGACATGATCTTCGATGCGGGATATAGAGCGAAAGTTTGATCTCAGACGTCAATAGGATCCCATGATGGCACAATTCCCGTTGGTACTGGCAATCGAGCCGCGCCTATTGCCGCTCGCAAGACAGAACGGCTTTAATATGGATCGCAAGGTAAGTCGCGGTCTTTGCTCTTTTGTTGGCTGGCTGATGACGTCGTTATCTCAGTATCGCAACTTCGTGTTCCGCAGAATGTTTGAGAAGCCGGCGATCATGTTTGAATCCCGGGCGGACGAAATAGTGCAGAATGTACGCGAACTCTCGCGCTTGGACCCTGAGTACGAATCCGTTCTCCTTCGCGAGCCTGGCTCGTATGCGTTTCCATCGACGGCTTATCATGTCCTCTGCGTTTGTATGGGAGCAGCATGTTCCTCAGCCGGACGGTCGCGGCCGAGATTTGCATGGAAGCAAAGACAAACGAGCCGGCGTACAAGGCGCTAAAACGTCTCGACAAGGAAGGCATCTTGCGCTTTGAGTTGTCGTACGTCACCATGTCACCTCACGTGCGCTACGCTGTCGTTGCTCACCTATGCGTAACAGTGCTGTTGTTCAAGATCTAGTTAGGGTGAGAATACACGGAAATAAGTTGCGTTATGCGGAAGCTCATCCTTTTACAGCTCTTCTCTAACACACGCTCGGTCAACACGGCGCATACAGCAGCTGTCTTGCGGGTATTGTACAAGGACTTCCCTTCCACGGACCCTTCAGTCCGCCTAGTCCTCCTTCTCACAATCTTCCTGTCCGACCCTATGCCCGTCCCCGCCAGTCTCACGATGACGTCGGCCACGTCGGCGATGCTCGCACGTTACGTCGAGCTCTGCCACGACGAGATCGAGGAGCTCAGCCTCGGCCCGCTCACGCGGCAGGACATCACCGACGTGCTCCTGAGCAAGTTCGTACCTGAGCGCTTCGGCGGCATCCTCGAGTACGCGCGTGTGCACGTCGGCCTCGACGAGGCCTCGATGCGCGGCGTCGTGACGGACGTCGCGCTCCGCTGTCTCGAGATCGGGTGCAAGGGCCGCATGCTGGCGAAACTTGTCGACGCGTATGCGTTCCTCGAAGACGCCGTCGCGGCGCACGTCGTCAAGGCCTACCGGGTGCGCCTAGAGGACTTGCCTCCTTTGGAAGACGACAAGGCGTGCAAGGAGTTCAGCGCGCCGCTGTGCGCGGACTTCACTATGCGGAGAGGGCTCACGCTCACACTGGAGGAGGCGCTTGCTGCTCTGCCCACCGTCGTCGCTCCTCCTCCTCCCCCACCACCACCGGCACCTGCACCTGCTGCGCATGCAGAGCGTGATGATGCCGAACATATGGAGGTGGATGGGGAGGAGTTTGAGGATGAGGAAGCTAGCGAGGAGGATGACGGCCCAGAGGAGGACTTGGTGCGTGATTCTCTTCGGCGTCTGTGGCGTCCTCGGTGATAACGTTTGGGCGTGGCATATAGGGCTCGATTGGCCAAGACACACTCTCGGCAATGATCCGCAAAGACGAGATGATGCCCACAAGGAGAAGACGGTACCACGATCTATATTCGACTTACCACGACAGCATGAGCAAGCTGCCTTATCCTGCAGGTACGCGAGTTTCATTAAGTTGATCTTCACCTCGTGTTGAACCCCTGTGCTAGACTACACGCAAGTGGGGACGTGGCTTCAGAACCATTACGGCCACCGCAGTGCCGTGGCCGCAGTAGCGAGACTGCATGCCGTCATAAATCAGAACTACACAGTGCGTCCCCTGCCTTCGCGCCGATGCTCCGTGCCGTACATGTGCGTCCGTGTGCTCAAGGTTTCCCTCCCATTCTTCCCTATCAGGTCCTCCATCACCACCTCTACACCGCTGACGGGCCGCAATCTGTCGCTCGCGTGCCGACGACGCTGAAGCACTTCAAGATCCTCTCGCGTCTCGGGCGCATACCGAGCTCAGGCCTGTGGGAGGACATCGAGGGCGGGTGCGAGTTCTACTTCAGCGAGGAGGACTACCTCAACCCCGAGGAGCTTTCTGGCGCCGTCCCCCCACCACCGCGAAGAACTCAGCGCAAGGTGCGCGGGGGCGCGGAGATACCCCCGCTACCTGCGCGCCTGCAATCACTACCGCAGGCCTCGTCGTCCGCGGGCGTGGTGAAGCACGAGACCAGCCCGGTGCCCGGCCCGTCATCCGGTGGATCGGCGTCAGCGTCTGCATCCGCGTCCGCGGGACCACCGACGTCGCGGGCTACGGGTTCGGGGTCAAAAAAGCGGCCTCGGCGGAGCGTGGCAAGCACGGTCAAGTCATACGCGGTGCCTGACAGCGACGACGAGGACATCGTGATGGACGGCGAAGACGAGGGCGGGGTGATGCAACGGTTGGCGCGGAAGCGGAAAGAGGAGTCGAACCTGCAGAAGTGGATCAAGCATCTCGCGGGGCTGTTCAAGGAGGAGCAGCGGAAGGTGCGTTTTTCTGCTCTTGGCCGGCTTTGTTCCTGTCGATCCTGGTTCTCGCTCCTATCTTCCCGCCTTGTGTGCCCCCTCTTCCGCCTCGTGTATCATTTAGCTGACTCGGCTATCGTCTGCCTCTATTTTCTACAGTTCAACGAGCGAAAACGCCGGATACACGCGGCGACGCCTCCGGGCACAAAGGTCAAGGTAACGAAGGTGCGCTCCGTCCAGTCGGACTTTGTTCGCGCGGCGACGTATGCTGATCGGCCTCTCCCCTTAACGCTCTTGTTTTTGCCTCGTCTCCCTATCTATGACGTAGACGGAGTTCCACAAGTCGCTCGCATTCAATCTGCCTCGCCTGCGGCGGGTCGACCGTGCGCGGCGCGAGAAGCTGTATGGAGCGGACGTGCCCGACGATGACTTCTTCAGCGAGAGCGACGATGACGAGTACCACTTCCCGAGCGCGAAACGGCGCAAGGTCGAGGCTTGAGCACCGTCCGGATTCTTGCGACCCCTTCACGCATACCGCATTCCCCCACCCGCCATCGCCGCATTCATGTACAGTTAGGACCGCACGATCTCTCGCCATGGACTTGATTGGCTCACGAACCCCGCATACGCACCCACATCGCACACTCTACCGTCACCATCACGCCCGCAAACTGCCGCGTCCCCCGTCGCCTTCGCGCGTATCCTCGCCCTGGCCTTCGCCTTCCCTCCCGGCGCGGGCCCGTCACCTGCGCCCCGCACATGTCCCGCGACCCCTCCCGTTATGCACCGCGCGCGCTACCGCCTCCCACGCTCGCGCCCCCCGTGGCCCGCGCTGCCGCGCGCGAGCCACGGGCTTCGCGACCGCCCGCCCTCTCTATCGCCTTCCCCTCTCTCGTCCTCTCCTTTCCTTTGCTGGCCCCACGCAACGCACCGCACCGCACCGTAGCATATTCACACCACGCCACCCCGCATCGCGCCCCGCCCCGCCCCCTGTCATCGCCTCCTCCCCCCCGGGATTGTAAAAGCTTACTTCGTATAGTCTAATCGCTGTAGCTAGGTTATTTGGGAGACCGCACATAATGAACCGCGCCGCCGAGCCTCCGTCCGCACTCCCTCGCCCTCGTCGCGGCCTCCCTCTAGCGTGCGCGTTCTCTCCCGCAACGTCAAACCCCCAAAGTTGCGCGACCGGCAGTGGTGGACCTTCTGCCGCTTCCGCCCGGGCGCACGATTTGGCGTGCAATACGCCGCGCCGCGCTCGTCGGCGCACGCTCTACGATCGAGTACCATAACGATAAAATGTAATGTAATACGCCGGACACCCAACGCCTATCGCAGAGGCATATGTACGCGTATGGGCCCCCTTCGCCAGAGCTAGATCCCATCTGCCAGGCTCGTCCCGGCGGGGGGCGAGAGCGTGTTTTTTTGCGCGCGGCACAGCTCTCTGTTCGGAACCCGGGCGCGCGCGGCCGAGCTCGGAAGCCCCGGGCGACGTGCCGGGACGACGATGAGATGACATCGCGCGCTAAGCGCGGCTGCGCTGGTGCCACCACCCGCTCGCCACTGGGATCTTTGTGGTTTTGTTCTTTTTTTTCGTGTGTCCGTCGAGTTTCGGATGCGCCGCCGTACAAGGCGACGCTGGGTCAGGGGCGACACGAGGCTGGCTCGCTTCCCTTGTTCGACGGGAGGCCGTGATCCCTAGATGTGGGATGCGAGACGCGAGATGCGCGATGCGGCGTCGCGAGGAGGTTTGGCGGGAGCGTTTTGCGAGATAAGTAAGTGCGATACGAGCCGCCCGCGCGCTCCGCGTACTTTACGTGCGGGAGGATGGGCCGGCCGCGTGTCGAGTGTACTGTGTTGTGTGTGACGTCAGACGAGGTCCGCAGCGCGAGGCTCGAGGTCTTCGGGAGCTCGAGGGAGAAGGAGGGGGCGCAAAGTTGCGTTAGAGTGATGGGCGAAGGAGGGCCCAAGGTTCTCGGCGCATTCATGGACGGCGAGGAGCGGCGCGCCGCGGGGCTTCGGTGTCATGAGCGGGTTGCGCGAGCGAGGAGGAGGGTTGGGGGACAACAAGGGCGACGGCAGCTTGCGCGAGTGGGTGCCTTCTGCGCGCGCGCGAGCGAGTCTGGACGCCGGGCGGGGCTGCAGCCTGACGGCATGCGGACGCAGCTTCCTCCGTCGGGCCGGGCGCGAGCCCCTTCCCGCATGAGCGGCATGTCGTCCTGGCGCCGCCGTCCTTGGGCGGCCGCGTCGAGTCGTCTCCCGGGGCGATGTCGGGCAGGCCTTCCGCGGGCCCGGGCGGAGGGGGGCTTCTGGGCTGGGGGGGGGGGCCTAGACCCGAGGACGTATGTACTCGCTCGGCGAAGCGAGTTGCGCAGGCATGGAAGGCCCAGCGGCGGTGTCGAAAATAGAGGGGCGGGGCAGCGCGCTCGGGCGCGCTGGCGGTGGGCCGAGGAAGGGAGGAGAGGAGAGGAGAGGACGCGGAACCTCGGAGGGCGTGTGGTTGGCCGGCGCGGGTTCTGCTTCTTGTCCGGCAAATTTCTCGTAGGGTTCGCTCGCAGAATGATGCACGCCCGCCCTGGCGACTTGGAGCGCGACGTGGCGGAGTGGGAGCAACAAGCCGGGCGCTGGCCGCACGGCCATCGCCATGATGTGCACCCGCGCGCTGCGCGCCACCTGTGGTCGCGGCGGTGGGGGTGGCCAGGTCGCCCGGTTTAGCAGGTCGCCCTCGGAGCGGTGTGGTGGCCACTGGCAGGCCTAGGAGCGCAGCGCGGCATCCCCACCACCAGGGGCGCACAACAGCAGCGCAAGGTCCGCCCGCGTTCCGTGGCCGGCGAGGGGGCCCTCTAGGGTGCTCTCGCGCGGGCGCACCTGCCCCTGCGCGCGGTGGGGTGGCTCTGGCCACAGGGAGATTTGTTGAAGGAGGAGGAAAGCGAGGGCTTCGCGGGCGGTCGGACCGAGGGGGGGTGCGGGGGCGTCGGACCGAGTGGGGGTCGCGTGGGAGGGAATGGCTCCGCTGTGCCGGGACGGACCTGGCGCGGACGGGTGGGCGGCGCCTCCGGGGGCGAGGGCCGGGAGCGGGACGGCGGGTGCGAGCGAACGAGTGCACACGCGCGCTGCGCTGGGGGAACCCTCCTCAGCCTGGGGCATGGCCGTCTGGCGCAGAGCCCGGACGGTCGCCCGCGGAGGCCCCCTCTGGCCGCTCGCCGCTCGCTCCTGGCTCCTGGCGCAGGCCAGCGGGGAAATGGCCGGCTCTCCGCCCGCGAGCGCGTCCCGTCCGCGCGAGGAGGGCAGAAATTTGCCGGCCAGGGCGTGTTGCTGGCTACCAGATTGCCATATCCACGCACCCGTCCACGCCTCCGCCCGGCCCATATCCGCATAAATACCAGCCATCTCTCCGCCCCGCGCCGCCCGCCCCGCGCGATTACTTATGGACGTCGACCCTCCCAGCCCTCCCCGCAACCACAGCACCATGCCCGGCCATACCGTCCACAGCCTCCTCCACCCTCACAACACCAACGCCTACCCCTCCACCGCTCCTCACCACCCCCACCACCCCGTTCACGCCCAGGAGCACACCCCAGACTACCCCACCCTCGTCATCCGCAACGTCCACCTCCCGTTCGAGTCCGACGACCCCACCCTCGCCGACCCGCTCTACAACGTCTACTGCGTCGGCACCCGCGTCGACCGCGTCGAGCTCGCCACCCGCAACGGCAGCCGCTCCGTCAGCGGCCTCAGCAGCGGACGCAACTCCCCCGCGCACCCTCCAGAGTACCGCTCCTCGGCTAGCCCCCGCGGCGCCAGGGACCGGCCCTACGGCGGTACCGCCAGCCACGGGGAGCTCGACGCGCAGGGCCGGGGCATCCTCCTCCCCGCGTACGTCCTTTCGTTCTCCCGACCGGGCTGTCCACCCACCGCGCCGCCGCTTTTTTCCCACCAGCCTGTGCCATGCGCACATCCACCTCGACAAATGCTTCCTGCTCGACCAGTGCGACGAGCTCGTCACTGGGTGAGTCCGTCCGCGCTGTTCCTTTGTACCTGGGGCCACGAGCCGACGTCTGACTTTCATTTCCGTCGACGCGGATCTCCTTCGCAGCAACTTCGCGGAGGCATTGCGGGTGACCACAAAGGCTAAGAGCAAGTTCCCCTACGATCTCGACGATCTGTACGATCGCGGGAGGAAGCTGATAACGCAGAGCGTCGAGTGCGGCGTCACGCTCATGCGCGCGCACGTCGAGGTCGACGAGACCGTCCACTACGCGTGCCTCGACGCCGGCCTTCGCCTCCGCAAGCTCTTCCGCGACATCTGCCACGTGCAGATCGCAGGTAAGGCGTCTCCCCGCTCCCAGCCCCGCCCCGCCCTCGGCTCACGCGCGCCCCCGCACACGCCAGTCTTCGCCCAGGACCCGCTCTTCGCGTCGCCCTCGGACGAGCGTCCCGGCCTCAACTACGTCCTCCTCCAGGGCGCCCTCCGCCGCCACGGCGTCGAGGCCGTCGGCTCCGCCCCCTACGTCGAGCCCAGCGTCGCCCACGCCAAGCGCAACATCGAGCTCGTCCTCGACCTCGCCTTCGAGCACGGGCTGCACGCCGACTTCCACCTCGACTACAACCTCGACCCCGCCGCGGAGCCGCTCCTCTGGCACCTCCTCGACGAGCTCCGCCGCCGCATCGCCGCGGGCCGCTGGCGCCCCGGCGCGCACGTCTCCGTCGGGCACGCGACGCGCCTCACGCTCTTCGGGCAGGAGGAGTGGGCCGCGCTCCGCGCCGCGCTGCTCGACGAGCGCCTGCCCGTCACGCTCGTCGGGCTCCCGCCGAGCGACCTGTACATGATGGGCCGCGGGATGCCCGGCGCGCCGCGCGGCACGCTCAACGTGCCGCGCATGGCGACCGAGCACGGCATCCGCGCCGCGATGGCCGTCAACAACGTCGAGAACGCGTTCACGCCCCAGGGCACCGTCGACCCCCTCGCGCTCTGCCCGATGGGCGTCGCCATCTTCCAGGCGGGCACCAAGATCGACTGCCGCACGCTCCTGGTGAGTCCCCTTCCCAAACCTGCCCGCTCCCGCGCCTGTGTGCTGACCGCTTTTCCCTCTTTCTCCTCCCCCTCCTCGGCCCCGCGCCTCGCTCCCACCCGCGCGCTCCGACGCGACGCGATCCCCGCTCGCGATCGCACACACGCAACAGGAATCGGTGACGCTCAACGCGCGGCTCGCGATCGGCGGGTACCACAAGGGCTCGCCGCACGTCTCGATCACGCCCGGGCCGGGCACGGTCGCGGACTTTGTGCTGCTGCACGACAACGACACGCTGCACTCGGCGGCGCTCAGCCCGTCGTTCTCGCGCACGACCGTGCGCCACGGCGTCGTCGTCGCGCGCCGCCTCCAGCACTCGTGGATCATGCCCCAGAAGACGCCCTCGCCGGAGCCCAGCCCGCCCGAGTAGGCGAGCACGATAGGACCGGGACTTGGGAGCGATGGGCTCGGAGCGACCAGCGGGCGGCGCCCCGGCGCAGCCAGTGAGCGAGCGGGGCCCCCGGGCGTCGTCGTAGAGGCGAACGCAAGCCAGAGACGAAGACGATAAAGGCGAAGATGAATATACGAAGACGAGGAGGAGGGAAGCGGTGGGCGCGTGACGGGCGGGCACCTCTCTCCCTCCGGGTCGGATCTTGGAACGTCCGCTGTCGGTTTTCTTTTTTGGTTTTTTTGTGCTCCGTGCGCGGCGCGCGCTGCGGCCGCTGTCCGTTTGGCTTGGGCTTCGTTTCGTTCGCGGCTGCCCGGATCTCGCGCGTCCCCGCCCCCGTCCCCGTCCCCGCGTCCCTCCTCCCATACCGTCCCCTTCCTCCCTTCAAGCATCGCGTATGCCTCATCCGTCGATGCCCCCGCGCTATCGTCGCTCAGAGCTCGGTGTCGCGCCGCGGCTTCGGGTCGCCCCCTCCGTTGCCCCCTCTAACCCCCCACACTCACCTTCACGACCGGCGGCGATGCGCCACTCCACCCCCTCGCGACGCGTCCCAGCGTCGAACGACAACAACTTGTATTACTGCTAACCGCCTTCTCGCGATGAACCTCGGTGTTTGCACCGCAGGGAAGAGATGTCGCCCCTACCCCCCCGCCGCAGACCCCGCGGCCACGGACCACCGCGACGCACCCGCTACCCCCTACCTTACCCTACCCTCCCCCATACATGACTGCTGCTGCATGCGCCGGGCTTGTTTATTTGTATCATATTCCGCACAATGTTCCACGCAGCCCCTCCCCCCTTCCTACTCTCCATTTACGCATACACCCACACCCATGTACTCTTGCTGGACGTCCCCCCTCCTCACCACTATGGACCACGAGGCGGGGCACGCACGCCACGAACCCCCACATTACATACCCCTGTCACGACATATGCCCGACTGTACGCTGTAGGTAGTCCTAGTCCGCTAGAGCAGCACATTGTATACGTATTTCCCCCCTCCTCCCTCGCCTTCTTACGCACACACCCAAACACCTCCCGACCCCCCGTGTATCCCTTAAAACGCGCAGATTTGGATTTGGATTTGGATTGGAAACACCCGGTGCGGCGTCGGACTCGGCCGCGTCGCTCGTATCTGCGTGCGCTGAAGGCTGAAGCATCTCTCAAGCTTTGTGGCTTTGAAAGTTTGAAGTTTGAAGTTTTAAGCTCAAGGTCCGGGCGCGCGCAGATGACGAGAGCTCACGCAGCAGCGCGTTCTCGACGAGCGGTACATGTGATATTACATTGGAGTGTGTGTGTGAGTGTGAGGGCGCAGTGAGCGTAACAACGGGGCGGCGGCGGTGGTGCGGGGGTACATAACGAAATACAGCTTCCGCGACGTGTGGAGCGGCGTGTGGACCGCGGAGGTCCGCGAGTGGGGGAACGCCCCGGGAATTCCAGAAGGCGGTCGGACGGTGCGTGCGGGGGGGTGCGCACGTGAGCGAGGATCGTCGAGGGCACGCATATGGACGGGCGGACAGACGGGCAGATGAACGGACGGGTAGTTACTTGGCGTACAGAGACGCGAGCCGCTGCTGGATGTACTCGCCGGCCTGTCGGTGCCCGGAGGAGCGAGCACCGGGGGCGTGTGCGCGCGGTCTCGGTCAGAATTGTGGTTTGGGGAAGAGGCTAGAACGGGGTACGGTGCGGCCACGTACCGTGATGGGCTCGTACTTCTTGGGCACTTCGTCCGAGTATGTCCCCGGGAGGCAGTCGACGGTCAGATCGAAGTCCTAGAGGAGGTGATGCACGCCCCCCGGAACCACAACCCACACAAGTCAGCGCAACGCGGTCACGAGCAAGCCGCCGCCACGGACAGCGGCAGCAGGCGACTGGAGCGAGGGAGGGAGGGAGAGAGGGAGGCTCGGCACACGCACCGTCGAGCAGAAGTACGGGATCGAGTACCGGTCGGGCGTCATGCCGTCCGTCATGCCGGGCGGGGCGCGCACGCGGTGCAGCGCGCTGCGGATCTGGTCGTTGGACCCTGTGGGCGCACGGCAGCGGCGGCGGCGGCGCAGCGGCCACTAGTCAGCGCCGTGCGGCTTCGGAACGCGAGAGAAAGAGAGAAAGAGGGAGGGTGGGGTGGGGTGGGAGAAGGGAGGCACGCACAGCGCTGCAGAAAGTCCCCCGCGTTGATCACGACTGTCCCCGGGATCGGCGGGACGCTCTGCGTTTTTAGTGTGAGTCGAGGTGGGACGCCAGCCTAGGGTAGACGCACTATGAACTCGCCCGGGCGCGCAGGGCGCTCGACCTCGAGCCCGCCGACGGCGTCCTGGAAGAGGAGCGTGACGGAGGAGAAGTCCGAGTGGGCCCCGATGCGCGCGAGCGCGCCTGCGTTCAGCGCGGCGGCGGGCACGCGCGGGTAGTGCATCAGGCGCAGGCCCTGGTCGCGCCCCGAGTGCGCCGCGGCGAGGTGCTCCTCGGGGAGGCCGAGCGCGAGGGCAAGCGCGCGGAGGACGCCGAGCTCGATGCGGTAGCATTTCTGTTGGGGGGACGATGAGTGCGAGCGGTGGGTGGGTACGCGGAGGGAGGTGCACTCGCCCAGTAGAACGCCTGGCACGCCTCGTTGAAGCCGGGAAGAACGCCCTCGGGAAGCCAGATGTTCTTTCCGAGTATGCTCTCATCATGCCCGACCGAAAAGTTCTCGACGACGTCGGGGGCGCTGGCGCGCATCTTTGCGACCTCGTCCGCGTCGTTGCTCTGTGTGAACTTCTCCGTTCCGGTAGGGATGTAGCCTGTGCCGAATATGGTGAGATTTGGGTTAGCAGGCGGAGACTACCGGCACGGAGGTGCTCACCCCGGTTGATGTGGGGAACCCCGGGGTGCGGTGCGAGCATCTTTACCTCCATTGGTTGTGCGAAGAACTTGCGCGACTGCGCGCGCACATATGGTCAGCGTCTTTAATCCCGCACCGTGCACTTCAGTGGGTGCGCAAGTAGAAGTGAACTTGCCCATTCGAACATCTCGTCTACCTCTTCCGTCGGCACTCCGTAGTTCTTGAGATACACGAACCCGAAGCGTTTGAACGAGTCGAGCAGCGCCGCAGCTACTTCCTCCTTCGCGGAGCCATCCAGGAAGCCGGCAAAGTCTACGACCGGAATCTCTTCTGGGTCGTCAAGAGCGTCAAGCGCTGGCTCCCGGCCCGTTACCACTTCCGGCTCGGTGGGTGCAGGTTCGAGCGTTGCTGGTGCAGGCTCGGGGATCGCCAGTGAGTGCTCGAATGGCGCAGGGGTGCTTTGCAGTACAGAAAGCATGATCGGCGAAGTAGCTGTTTGTTTGATGTTAGCAGTAGTCGTGCGGGGAGAGCCAAGTCCGACAGTGCGCACGGCGCGCGGGAAGCCTGGAGATTAAATACGGAGCGGCATGAACCGTGGAACGCTCCATGCGCCCGTGGACCCACCATGAACGCCCCGGCGTGCGAATGCGCAAGGGTCGAACGTTGCCACGCGCTGCCGTTAGCAGCACGCCCGACTCCGCGCGCAGTGTGCAGCTGGACTTTCTGTCCGTCCATGGTATAGCCGGCGTGAACGTTCCTGATATCGTAAGTCTCTGTGGAAAGAATTGCCGCACGAGGACAGAAGCCGGATTGGAGCTCGCTTTCCCCTCTCATGATGCCGTTATGAGGGCGCAACGGGCGGCGACATGTCACTGTCATTCAGGTTCGCAAGCACTAGCTGGATTCTAGTGCAGAGGGCGCACTCGTTCAATCATGCCGGGATGAGCTTAGTAGGGCCCACATCGCGTGCCTTCCTCAGCCCTCGCATAACCATACATCCGGGTTGACAGACAGCAGGGTCGCGCTGGTCACGGATTCGCGGGAGCCGCGCCCTGAGCGGGCTTTGAGCGCTGATGGGTGATCATACCTAATCAGTCCGTCAGGTGTCTCGGAGGAGAAAGCCCGTCTTAATGAAGTCATAGGACCGAGCGAGATCATCTCGAGCCAGGCCGAGTTGGACGGTATAGGTAGGCCTTACGTGAACGGACATCAGTCAACGACCACCACAGACCCATGAAGAGCATATACTCAATACGGAATGTACGTTGCTTGGGGGAGTACAAGGTCACTAATCGTACAACAACTCTGAGGCAGTTTCCGGAACTTCTTCATGACCATTCATCTCCTTCAATAGCTGGCCGCAAGACGCTGTAAGACGTACTGCCCCGCCTGGGTTCTCACTGCGTCAGACAAACCGGTGCGCGGGCGGCAAGGGTATAGTCAAACACTCACAGAAATCGGTGGGTACTTGGGTGGGTTACTCTCGGAATAAGTACCGGGGAGGCATTCAACGACTTGTTTGAAATCCTACAATACGATACCGATAAACAACAATTTGAGTCGCGGAGGTCAGACTCTCTACTTACCGGGGAACAGAACTAGAACAGACACCATCTTAGATTAAGCTTGTGTTGCATCAAGGGAAGTTGCCTTGCCACTTACGTATGGTATAGAGTAACGGTCTGGAATCATGCCGTCTGCCGTTTTGGCTCCGGGAGGGGCACGGACGCGATGCACGGTACTTCTAATGACATCGTTTGACCCTGTTTAGTGCGAATTTCAGTGCAAGATATTGTGACTTGTGTATGCGCTCCTACAACGCATCATGAAGTCCCCAGCGTTCACAACAAGTGCATCTTTAACGGGTGGCGCACTCTATCAAGATACAAGCGGATGAGCGAGAGAATAGGATGCTGGTGGCGGCGCTCACCCTGAACTGCCCTGGATGTTGAGGGTCCTCGACTTCGAGTCCACCTACGTTATCCTGCAAGAGAAGCGTGATTGAAGCATAGTCGGAATGGGCATCGATCCTCGTGATCTTCTCTTGCTCTAACGCCTCCGCTGAGACACTGGGGTAATGGAGGAGTCGAAGCTGGTTGTAATGCGCTTTGTGGTATGGTACTAGATGGTCTTCAGATATTCCAAGCCCGACAGCCATCGCCTTCAAAATCTGAACTTCCGTTTCATGGCATGTCTAGAGGTCCAAGAAGGTGAATTCGGATATTTGTAAGGAAAGGAGGGCAGAAAGCAACGAACCCAATAGAAGTCCATGCACGCCTCCTTGAAGCCGGGAAGGACGTCTTCCGGCAGCCATATATTGGGCATCATGTCATAGTCCTCCCAACCGCATTCGAAACTCTCCTTCATATCTGGAGCCTTGGCACGGACCTTCTTGAGCTCGTTATCGTCGAAGATGTGTTGAGAGACCTTCTCCATCCCAGGAGCAGAATACCCTAAGCTCGGACAGTTATGTACCTACATGGAATGGAGATAATCAAGCATGTACTCACCACGATGGTGTGTCCCTGAGGGCGGGTGCGGCGCAAGCATCTTGCTCTCCGTGGGGAGTGCGAAGAAGCGCTTTGACTAGTGCAACATGGAACAGTCATGAGTCTAGTCTCCCATGCAAGCGTTCCTTGACTGCTGACGCACCCATTCAAACATATTCTTCGCCTTATCTGCCGGTATGCCATGATTTAGAAGATAAACGAACCCAATGCGCTTGAAAGAGTCTAGAATGGCGTCTGCGACATCTTGCTTGGCGGTTCCATCCAGGAAGGGCGCAAAGTCAACGACAGAGATTCCATGCGTGTCGCCAACCAATACAGAAGACATTCTGCCAGTCGTGGGAGGGGGTAAAGGGCCGTGCCGGACGAAATGCGGGCAGCTTGGGCTATCAACGGCTCGGGCAGTGGTAGGTCGTGGATAGCCTGATAAACTTAGAATGCATAAGGTTTTCCAAGTCGGGTTTCAGGGCGGAGGTAGCGCGGAAACGGCGCCCCAGTGGTTTGGAGAAACGAGGGCATTTCGAGGAGCAGCTATGTTCGGAAGCGAGAAAAAGATAGAGCGTCCTTAGGCGGCAGTGGGCAGTCGGACCATCCTCGAATGACGCAATGCGGCTTTCCCAAAAAGGCATTCTTCCGTTCGGAAGTGCCAGTGTTTACAGTGTAAGATACCGAGCGGATTTTATCCGCTAGCGACTGCGTCTGAACTATAATTTGCTGCTGGAGCGTGTTTAAAAGCCTCTGAGCGGATGTCATATACTGTTGTACAATAAGGTAATGTACACTCCTGGTACTACAAAGCTTGTATGTGGGAAACCCCTGTGCAACAGCGGGACAGCAGGATCAAATCCCCACTATCGATGCCATTTATTCGACGTTGATAGTGACACTGCCCGTGTCTGCCGCCTTCGGGACGGTTACGGTGAGTACGCCATCAGCCAGTTTTGCCGTGACCTTGCTGCTGTCTACGGCCTGGGGGAGAAGAACCGTGCGCGTGAAGCGCGATGTCCCACTGAACATGCGCTCAGTCGCAATTGCCGTGGCGCGTTGTTCTAGTCGTGTTACCACAGATTTTCCATCAGCCACGAGCGTCCCAGGCATAGACATTGCAGCAGAGCACATACCTTCTGCGGAACTCGAGGGCGTCTCCGGTGTAGCACCCTCAGTGGTAGGAGGGACTTGAACGGGCTCTTGTGGGGAGCGCGAGAAGACCTCTCCCTCGATGGTGAGGGAGCGGCCGCCGTCGCCGATGCGTACATGCACGTTCTCCTTCTTCACGCCTGGGAGGTCAGCTTCGACGACGTAGCTGTCACCTTGCTCCGAGACGTCAAGCGCCGGGCGTAGCGCACCCGACCCAGGTCCTGCGAAGAATGCGTCGTCGAAGAGCGAGCGTGGGGAGAGGTCGCGGAAGGTGGGGTACGCGGCGGTGGGTGTGCGTCCGAACGGCTCCTCAAGCATGTGGAAGAAGGGACGGAGCTCGCGGAAGAATTGTCGGGTTAGAGACATGGTAGGTGAGATAGTGAGGGTGTAGAGCGGGAGTGGACGGAGCTTGAGTTGGTTTTGGTGTCGAGAGAATAGTTGAGCAACGAAAGCCTACCCCTGTCGAGCTTATATACCGCATGGTACATTGGATTGGAGGACTTCGGGCGAAATGTCTGGAACAGCCAAGTTCCGCCGAGTTTATTCGGCATGGGGACTCGCGCACGGAAGGCCGACTGTGCGCACGGGGAACGGACACTGGAGCCGTCGAGGACAGGGGAGAGACGTCATAGACGATCTGGACAGATCCAGAGACGGCCCACGCCGATCCTCCTGGAAACTTCCGCAGACGCCTGACACGTGGCTCTTGAACGTTCTCCAAATGGAAAATCAGTCCTTACTCCGACGCAGACTCCGCACCTTCTGGACGGAGAGGTCCGGCGAACCTCCGCGAGGATATGGTGCGGCCTGGCGGAAGGAAGGAAGAAACCGCGAGGCCCCCAAGACGGCGATAAGCAGAATATAGAGTATATAGAAATACACATACAATACACAAGATACCGATAGCTATGACGTGGCCGTCAAGTCGACGTCCCAATGGAGAAAGCAGCAGAGAAACATGGCGATAGTTGATCAGGATTGACCCGGCCACTCCACCACCCATAGAGCCTGGACCATGTGCTCCTGGTCATCGTCGTCTTCGAACTTGAGCTTGTACATTGGGGGCTGTTTCGTGGTCTGCCCACCCTGTGCATGAGGAGGGACCACGACACAACAGTTAGAGAGGGATTCATTATGATGAGAAATATACGTGTGCATACGCGTATGTTCAGGTCTCGAGGACCGGCGATAACCTCGGCGCGATAGAAGCAACTCGTGTCCGGATATAGCGCCATCACAGTCGAACCAGATGTGAATTCCGGGTATGCATTCAAATGAGCTGCACTGTCTGGCGGTGCATTAGGATCGGGAAGCGGTATGATGGCCCGCAGCGTCGTGTTATAACGCCTGGAAACAAAGAATCAGCCGAAACATTTACCAACAAAAATGACGTGGCAACTAACATTCCAGGTGCGCCATCTTCCTGTGGTTCAGGATCCTGTACCTCGTATCTAAGAGGCAACCGTGCAGTGAGCCACCCGTATCGCGCGGCGTCAAATCAGGAACGTACCGATTCTTATCCTGGTTTATGCACTTGGTCACGACCGCAAGGATCCACTCCTCGTCCTTGCCCCCACCACCGCCATCACCCTTGCTCGTGTTCGATGGTGGGTGGAATGCGACTTTGCGACCCTCTAGCAGAGGCAGCTGCTTGCCCAGTGCTTCACGCCGGGCCTTCGGGTCGCGTGAAAAGCTCTTTTCTTGGGGTGGCCCTGCGGACCCTCTTGGCGGCACCGTGATCGACATCGACCGTGTTGGAGTTGCCGCTGCGGGTGTCCCTGACGGTGCTACGGATGGTGACTGTCCCCTATTTGGCCGTTTTACGCGTCCGACGGCCGCTGCGGAATGGTCAGCTGGGGCGAGGGGTGAAGGAGGGGGGTGAGAGGATACCTGGAGGCGTCTGCTCCGGGGCGGTACGGAGTGCAAGCAGAATGCCGAGCCGCTCTAGGACCTCGTCCACAACCCTATAGAACCATTTAGGTTAGCAAAATCAGATTGCGGGGAAAAAAGAATATTACTCTGCGTCTTTCTCGGCGTTCACCCTAACTTCGTTCAGGCCCGAGACGAGCTTCTTGTAGATGCTCTTCACACCGTCGATGCCCTCAGTGGGGAGCGCGTCATCAGATGGCCACTGAGAGAGCAGGCGGTGCACGCGCCCAGGATGGTCGTCGCGTTCCTGCTCGGCAAGGAGCTCCGCGAGCCGCCCAAGCGATGTTGCGGCCTGCTGCCAGCAGTCGACCTCTGACCACCAAGAAAGATGGTCAGCTCTACGTTCGAATATTGCACCCATGACCGCCCGGTAAGCAAGGAAAGTATGCTCGCATGGGCGAACCGGACGGCGAGAGGCTCGCCTGCGGAGCGTGGTGTGCGCTCATGCTGACTGACTAACCTTCAGATGGTGCAGGCCGCTTGGAGACGCCGCGTCTACTCGCCATGTCCACGGGTGTGTGGTCGCTGAGCTGGACAAAGGAGGCGGGCTGGGGCCGAGGAGCAGCGACAGCGGCGGGTGCAAACACGACGGAACTTGCGGTGTGTGCACGGTGCGTCGGAAGCAGCGGCGACGAGTCGGAAGTTGCGGCGGTGTTCAAGTTGTGCAAGCGTTCCTCCATCCGACACACCGGCTCCGCGACAAACAACAAAGTCCGCGAACGCCCTGGTTCGATCTCGATCACTTCGCCATTAGGCGCCGCACGTGATCTGTGTTTAGGCGCGCCGTCATCTCGTCGCCTCCCCTTGCACCTCAACGACTCGAATACACTTTCTTTTGATACACTTTATGACATTTTACACGACGGATTGCACTGCATCAGACAACAAAGCGACAAAAGTACAGCATCTACAGAGCGAACTTGTTCTCAAGCCTCGTCAGGCTACCATCATAGCAGGTTCGGTCAACACAGGTCTAGAAGTTGTTCAACATCTCGTCAAGGCTTCTCCGTAGGGGGAGGCGCCAGTTTCCTCAGGGAGACGTCATACACAACTGTCGGCGAAGATGGATTAGCTGCGAAGCCAGGCAAGGCCTGATACTGCGCACCTTCTTCGATTTTCTTGATGTCGTACTTCAAGCTGTCATATCGCCTTCGGAGTGTATCATTCTTGAGATTTAGCTGGGTAGAGAATTTGCGAGGAAGTTAGTAGGTGGTGGCACAAGTGCATAGCGTACGAACCATAGCAAATCCAGCGAAGAGATCTTTGACGAAAAGCGATATTTTGATCGGCTGCTCGAAATCGCCGAGGGTCACGGCGTTGACAGCCAACCGGGACTACAGGTCGCGTAAGCACGGAGACAGCCTGCATCGAGTAAAAGGGAGTACTCACCAGCTCGTTCACGAGCGTGATGACGCCATGGAGATAGTCCTCGGCGGGGAGAGCGAAACGACCTTGCCACTCTGGCCTCACTACCACAGAAATTAACGTAATTTGGTTCATATATTCAGTGAGATAACGCGTACCTCCGAGGGTCTCAGCTACTGCTGGTAGAGTCATGAGGCCACCGGAACTCAAGTATTCGACGAGCGTCGCGGAAAATACGGCATTGCGTAAAGAATTCTGCCACATTTCTTTCCACCTCCAAAATTGATTTTCTGGTACAATGTTCGCGAGTGCTGCGGTGGTCTCACGGCAGCTTTCTAGAGGGGCATGCGTCGTGTCGAGGAGAGCCCCCACTGTGTAGCCCCCACTTTGTCAGTTAAACGAAGCGATAGAGATCAAGGGGAGCGCTCACTCTGTCCCGAGCGTGTAGAGTGAATTCTGTTAAGGATACCGAGCAACGTCCTCGTTTTCTTGTCAAACTCGGTGACTTGCTCTTTGATCCTCTGGGTGGACACCCGGGGTTCCTGTATTCGCTACTGAAACTCGTCTATGCGCAAGTTGAACATTTACTTCTCTAATTGCGACATCCTCGTCTAGGATATTATTGATCTTTTCAAGATTTTGCGGGTCCATGGCGAGTGAGAGTGGGGGTTGCGGTAAGGTCCCCCTCCAAGCGTCCCAAGAGTTATTTAGTGGCAAGTGCTGCAGCGATGATTGCAAATAAAGACAAATAACGCGTCAACGCGTCATACCGCCCAGAAGCTGGGGGCACTCTGGCGTCACCTTCCTCGCTACCGCTTCTCTGCTCTGGCCACCCCCTCTGTCCCCTTCTACCCCTCTTACAAGCTACTGATATCTAGACAGACCCGCCCACTACCATTCTGGTCTGTATATGGCCGCTTCCCGCAATGAGATCAAGAAGAAGCTCGCCGAGCTTCGTGACGTCCCTGCCAACGTAGTCTCGGAGGATGTGCTGCGGCTCATCGCTACCTTTCTCCTTGGCTCTCTCGCAAGGCCCGAAAACCCCGCCAAAGTTGTCCTCGCGCATCCACACTGGTTCTGCTCTCAAGCAGACGAGCTCACACGGGAGGCGGCAACGTTCTGCATTCGGTTGCACGCGTACAACAGCACCTCTGTCGAGGTGTGGCGGTTACAACTCAAGCGCGTCCTGGCAGGATGCTGCTTCTGTGTGAGGGGGTTGCACAAAGCTGAAACTTTGTCTAGACACACGTGAGTTTGTTACGCCTTTTCTTTGTTCGAGCCATTGGAGGGCAGGAATGGCGGGGATGATCAACAGCTCATGCTTGTTTTTACTGCTTGGACAATGGTCTGGAGGCGCCATATGGACCTTCGCATGCACACAGGACGGCGTTATTAACCCTTGTCACTCCCATAGATACTTCGGTTCTTTCACAGAAGGAATTCTTAAGAACTTCTACAACAACTTTCACAAATCTTTGACGGACTTCGTTATACAAGCCCTAGCGGAGAAGGGCTTCGTCCCTTCGGGCAGCAGTGAACCCACACGAACCCTTGCCGATGCACCCCCGGCAATAACCTTTCTCATGGTCACTTACCTTTCTATGCTACAAGACCCCCGTGTTGTCGAACTCATACACAACTATTGCCCTCGTGAACCCATCAAGTCATGGCCCACGGACTTTCCACCTGCAGCGTTGTTGACACTGATGTTTGAGAATGCACCGGATGTCTATTCATGGGCTAGGAGGCAATGCTCGCTATGTCAAACTTCTCCTGTCCAGATGGAGAACTTTTCTTCAGAGCATATGCAGCTTCTAAAGGCGGTGTCAGATTCTATTTCGTCATCTCGACCTCTCCAAGAGTGTTTGGACGACATATGCAAGCTGTCCCCTCTACAAGATACCACGGCCATGTGGAAAAACTATGTCACCCTCCTTCGCTTGGTACCTGTCGAGCTTCTCCGCTCAAGCAGAGCATTCGACATTGACATTCGTCACGTCGTTGTAGGCCATTTACACGATACTGGAAACCGTCAGCTTATTCATTCGCTCAGTAGTTTGCCGTGTGCTGACTTTATTCTTGTATATACACGCGCGGTCGTTACGTTTATCGGAATAGATTTCATGGACGTCTTGAAGGGCTTTACCCTCATCCTACAACGAATGGGCCCCGACACGTGGAAGGACGAGGGACCCGAGTACCCGCACGTCGTCTTCAACTCGGTCAAGGATAACGCTCGTTACGCGGATATCCTGAGCAGCCCTGATTCACCTCACGAGGATTGGCAGCTGAGGTGGATAGAGCAGTATACACTTGCCGTTGGCAAACTCGCGACATTTCCGGACATCCTCCCCTCTATCCTTCAGTTCTTGTGCGAGCAGCTGCAACACGAACGTTTCAAGAACATTCGGCCGAACGCGATGTGTACAGCATCAAGAGTAGGTACATCGCAACTCTCCATGCAGTGTTATACTAAGTTGCCGCAATAGATCCTATATGCTGTTCTGACACGTGTGAAGAACGACGGGTCAGAGCACCAAGAACTCCCGTTCAACCTCCTGAGTGTACACTCTGCCGTTTTTGTCAGCGTCGCCTTTGCGGCGACTCACAGTGGTCAGGCTTGGGCCGATGCTCGGCGAGATGCAAGAAAGGTCCTCAAGCAAGCGATGAACACTGATGCGAAACGCCTTGGCGCTGTCGTGACCGCGCTATGCTCAACACACCCCAAAGCCAATGGAAGTCCTCCTTCTGGATTGCTCCTAGCTGAACCAATCATCCACGAGCAGGTGTGGAAGAACGTTTACGAAGGCATTGCAGGAGGTGATTCGGATGGGGTCGCACTACTTGTCTCGGTTCTCGCGCAAGTGGCACACATGGACGATCTGAAGACATCTGCGTTCGAGGAAATCTTCAAGAGGAGCCAGGTGCCCGCCGCAGGCAAGACCCTCGCCGCAGTGAACGGTGCCTTCAAAATTCTCCGTACCGGCTTCCGAGATGTCCTTATCCGTTACACTGACTTCAGTCGGAGTACGGCGGCGATCGACCTTCTCAAGAGTGAAGACGTCGCGAAGAACGTAACCTTGCTCATGTTCTCTCCCGTGGAGGCTCTTCAAGAAGCTGCGCAAAGTCTTGTCGGGCTCGCATACGACGTCGATGGACGACTGGACTGTTTCCGGGCCCTCCTTGAATACTTCCCCGACGCATCGTTCTCCGGCCTCATCAGCTTCCTTCAGCTCTACTCCCAATATGCGACGGCGGTACCCGAAGCGTGTTCCCTCTCCCAAGCACTCGCCCGTTGCCTCACAGACGTAATCGAATGTCTTTGTTCAAGCCCCGATGGCCTCCTCCTTCAGCCGCGCTATCTCGACGGGGCCGGCGCAGTCCTCCAGGATAAGATCCCGAAGTGGTGGCAGCTCATGACAGGAGCGCTCTGCGTGATCTTCGCCCGCACGCCGGCGTGGGCGCGCTTCTTCGAGAATGAGGAGATGGTGCTCTGGATGCGCGATGCGCTTATATTCGGGCGCGACCTCCTCGCGCAGCGGCGAATCATCGAAGGCGCCGCCGTTGCGTTCGTCCAGAAGGATTCGGCTGGTGCTGGGGCGAAGGCCTCCCGCCGTGCTGCTGCCGCAGTGGGACGGCGAATGATGGACGACCTGCAGCAGGTGCTGCATGAGCTGACAAAGTGGCTGCGGTTGACGGACGAGGAACTTTTGCATCAGTCCTTTGCGCTGCTCGAGACGCTGCTCGAGGGCTTCCGTGCTGCAGGCGCTCGGCCGCTCCCGGAGACGTTCGCGAGGATTAAGAGGCACATCGAAGACGCACGAAAGGCCGACCAGGGCCGATTACGCTCGCGGCTCGATTCGACGCGGCTAGTACGCCTGCAGGAAGCAATCGAGGCATTCGACGAGGATGAAGATGACGAGGTGGAGATCGTGTCGCACACGCTCCCGCCAAAGAAGTCTGTCAAGGAAGAAGCCAAGGTCAAGGCTGAGCCGAAGCATATTCTCAGGGTATCCGGAGACCACAAGTCTAAGACGAAGGGACCAATATCCAACTACTTCTCCGCTACGGACTCGCGGAGAAAGCGAGATGACGCGCGACCTACCGTCCCTACAAGGTCTACTGCGGCTGTCGCCTCAGGAAGCTCCCGAACGCTCATTCCTCCACGACCTGCGCCTAGACCTCTGCTCAAAGATGAGAGTGTCAAGGCGAAGCCCGTCGCCGTCAAACCTGAAGAGTCTTCTAGCAGTGAAGGAGAGGAAAGCAGCGATGAAGAAGACGCGGGCGCCGAAAAGGGCCTCGCAGCCCTGTCCAAGTTACAGCGCACGCCGACTATCAAGAAGCCTGCCGAGCGGCGACAGGTCAAAATGGTGGACATTACACAGAACGGCCGACTAGTTGCAGCCAACAGACTGGCGAGACGCGTCGACGATGCCCGCCGGACGGCTCTGCGCCTCAAACCAGACGTTTCCTCTCTCTACCGCAGACTGCTCGCGTGGAACTACGATCACAATGGCCCGATGCCTCCAGGAGACCAGCCACAGCTTACGTCCGTTCCTGGACAATTCAGGGACTATGCGCACTTCCGGAGTGTGCTCGAGCCGCTGCTCTTTCTTGAGCTATGGAATGAGCTGCAAGAGTCGAAGGAAGCGCCACTCGAGTCGTACGAATGTCGAGTTATGAATCGGCAGTACACGGACGAGTATATCGACCTGGACGTCACCGTTGAAGGCAATCCGCCGAGGGAGTGGGCGCTCTCAGATACGGACATCGTCCTACTCACAAACGCAGGATCGAGGAAGCGAATAATAGCAAAGGCCCAGAGCTATCGCGCGTCGCACATGGGAGTAAATGCGACCCTGCGTTTCCTGCCTGTGGGCAGTGACCCAGGATTGCATGTTGGCACTTGCTGGGGTATCGCCAAGGTTTTGAGGTATGCATTGCTTTTCTCTCTTAGATCTCTTACTAACTGCTCGAAGTTTGACCACTCTGATTCGCGAGTATGCTGCTCTAATGGCGCTCCCGCATTACGACCTCCTCGATAGCATTCTGACCGGACAACTCCCAAGAGCCCCAAGAGTGGATACAGACGAGGTTCAGAGGGTTATGAGGACGTACAACGTCAACGAGCCTCAAGCAAATGCTATCTTGAAATCCTTGAACACCGAGGGATTCGCACTGATTCAAGGGTGAGCCTTCCCGTAATTTGTACCAGACACTCCGCTAACCGACCTGTAGACCTCCTGGAACGGGAAAGACATCGACAATTTGTGGCTTGGTTCACCTGTACTTGGCAAAGCGGTCCAGGACGATTGGTCGCCCCGGTGATCGAGAACTCCCTAAGAAGATCCTGCTCTGTGCTCCCAGTAACGCGGCCATTGACGAAATCGCGGGCCGTCTCAAGGACGGCGTGTCGGGCGCCGGACATCGTGCAGATCGTCCGAAAGTTGTCCGGGTCGGGACCATCAAGTCAATGAACCTTAGCGTCCGGGAAGTCTCGCTCGAGTACCTCATGGACCAGAAGCTCAACTCGCACCCGGAGCTGCAGAACTCGAAGGAAGCAGGGACGGAGCTGGCGCGCGTGCGCGCCGAGTTGGAGACCGTGAAGCGGCAGCGACAGGAGAAGCTCGACGAAATGGCCGCGGTCCACGATAACATGGCCAAGTCGCTCGCACTCGAGGAGGATTTCAAGAAACTCAACCGACAGAAAGCGATGCTTACGCACCAGCTCGACAAGGTGAAGGACAAGCAGAAATCGGACTATCGCACATTGGATGCAACGCGTCGGCG
Organism: Porogramme epimiltina; assembly: GCA_900155495.1. NCBI lineage: Eukaryota > Fungi > Basidiomycota > Agaricomycetes > Polyporales > Polyporaceae > Porogramme > Porogramme epimiltina. The sequence continues at coordinate 24,931 of FTLJ01000649.1, forward strand.
GTTCCGTAACGAGGTCCTTCAGGAAGCGGACATCATCTGCAGCACCTTGTCCGCATCATCCTACGAGTACCTGGAACCTTTCGAATTCGAAGTGGTCATCATCGACGAGGCAGCACAAGCGATAGAGTTGAGCTCGTTGATTCCGATGAAGTATCGCTGCAGGACTTGTATCATGGTTGGAGGTGGGTGTTGGGCTGTTCTGCGTTCAAAGGCGCCATATTGAGCTGTTCCATCAGATCCCCAGCAGTTGCCACCAACCGTAAAGTCTCAGGAGGTTTGTTTCCCGTTGTGGTTTTCCTATGCAAAGATCAGCTCACGCCAGTGACAGGCTTCTAGACGAGGATACGACCAGTCTTTATTCGTGAGACTTCAGAAGAGCCAACCGGATGCTGTTCATCTGCTCAGGTGAGCTCATCGAGTCTACTATTACCTCGAAGCACCTCTTATATCGGCGACATCACAGCATACAGTACCGTATGCACCCAGATATCAGTCAGCTGCCCAGTAACCTCTTTTACGATGGTCGACTTCGCGACGGGCCAGATATGGCCGAGAAAACGACGCGGTCGTGGCATTCACACCCGAAATTCGGCACCTACCGCTTCTTCAACGTGGAAACAGGCGTCGAATCAAATGCGCCAGGCTCGAGCCACTCTTTAGTAAACCGCACGGAGGTCCAGGTCGCGGTGGCACTGTATAACCGCCTCATCAAAGACTTTTCGTCGTCCAGTCTTGACTTCAAAGTCGGCGTTATCTCTATGTACCGTGGGCAAATCGCGGAGCTACGACGGGCGTTTCAGCAGCGTTTCGGCGAAGAGGTCCTGAGCACCGTCGACTTCAACACCGTAGATGGTTTCCAGGGACAGGAAAAGGATATCATCATCCTTTCCTGCGTACGAGCCGGCACTAATCTCCAAAGTGTTGGGTTCTTGCGAGGTGCGTCTCCTCAGCGACTCTCGGAATTAACCAACCAATCTTATCAACAGACGTTCGACGGATGAACGTGGCCTTGACCCGTTCCAAGGCCTCTCTCTTCATACTTGGGAACGCGCCCACGCTAGAGCGCAGTGATGAGATCTGGCGAAAGATTGTAGAGAATGCTCGCGACAGGACCTGCCTCGTCAAGGTCCGTATATCACCAGCTGTCGTTGGAAGGTCCCCTCGCTGATCTGATCTCACGTCTTGCTCAGGCTGATGTGGCGTACTTCACCGCGCCAGTTTCCAGCGCGAGCATGAGGGTCCCTGCCCCACCCGCCAAGGTTCCCAAGCCGCCATCAAAGGCAATGGAAGCACCCCCGCCGCCACCAGACCTCGCGACGCCGATGGAGCTCAAGTCCCTTGCAAACCGCTCGAACAGGGTGACGTCAACCCCCAACCCCCCTACTCCCGCGGTCGCTCCGATGAAAGCAGCCGAAGCGGCGACGGAGGCTCCCACAGTGGCCGCGTCATCAGACGATGCACTCGTGGGTCAGAAACGTCGCGCTGAGGACCCTCCGAAAGAAGAAGCGGGTGGTTCCCGCCCGCCAAAGCCCAGGCCCAAGCCACCTCCCGCCAAGCGCCAGAAACAGGGCCCAAGTCTATTCATACCGAAAAAGGTCGGTGATTGGTTTACAGGTCACATTTCTGGGACTTACGCCTTGTTTATAGCGAACTGGCCTGTGACACCGTTTCACGCTTGTTTTCCCAGTCCTAGTCCCCGTGCTATCGCAGTGTTTGTTCGCTCTCCACGTTTTACTTCGCAACATGCAGCATCTGCCGACATAGGTTTGTTCCACTCACGCATATAATAACTTATCTTGCATGTACACATTTGTCAGATACACATAGGAATCCCTAATACATTGTATTGCACAGTCAAACTTTCTACTCATCGAGGCTGGACAAACTAGTTGTTCTCTTGGCATACTTTGACAGTTGTAAACGTTCTTCTCCTGCGGTGGATCGCAGCGCGCTGCTCAGGCTCTCATCGAAGCGATCTAGACTACTGAACTCCGCCATTGGGTAGTCGTCAAAACATCAACATCGAGGCGCGTTCCCTTGCCTACCCCGCATACGCACTCCTCATTGCATATCCGTCCACAATATCACGAACACCTTCTCACCGCCTCCCACATACGACTGGAAATGACCCGTTCCGGGCTTTACGGGCAATTCGTGCACAGCACAGCTCCCGGACCCGGGCCTGCATCAAGGCCCCGCGAGAGTGCGCACGATCGGGAGGACACGCATTCAAATCCGCTGGCAGATCCGAACCCCGCGAGCTAGCCAAGGGAGAATGCCCCCATCTCGACATCTAGCAACTAATGAAAACGACCTGTGTACATATGGACCCCGCGAGCGTAGCGGCCCGGTGCAGCTCGTGCGCGTCGAAGCGGTGCGCGCCCGGGGGCATCAAGGAGGCACCCTGCGGCAGATGCCTGCGGTCCCGCGCGGGGATGGGGCGGTGCACGATCTTTGCACGATCCTCCTTAACCTAGAGAGATCCCGCGTATGCATATGTATTCCCCTCGCTTGGGCGACTCGGAGCTGGGCGATCTGGGATCTTGATCCTCAGGGCCGGCGGATCATCATGGATGGCGGGGGCGAATATCATTCTGGGCGGCGGATGGGGGAGGGTCCAGGGACGCCCGACATGTCTCGTGCGGTCCGTTGTTGTGCGGGTGGAGTTTCGGGAGTGCGCTCCGGCGGATTCATATCCGTTAGGCGCGGCTATGTAGAGGTGAAAATCAATTAAGACGGTGTTTGGGACTCTCGACCGGTGAATGACCCAGCTCATGGAAGCAAAATATTTTGAAGCCCGGAGAATGGGCACTCGCTGCATGCTGCGGAAGCCTTCCGTGCGATCATCCAGCACACACCAAAAAAGAGAGCGAGAAACAGACGAATCGTTGCAGACGCAAGGGGTATATGTATATACATGACACGCCAGGGATGACAGGACACTCGACCAGACCAGGGCAAGCGCCGCCGTAGCGCGCCACGCAGACATGCACGCCAGGTGCGTCCGCAAAACGATCCGCCCGTCGGCCGTGGCGTCTGGCTGTCCTCGATGGTACCGGCCCCGCCCTGCGGGGACATCGATATCCGGGGGCCTGTCCCTGCTAGGCGCTGATGCGGGAGCACGGGAGGTATGAGCAGTTAGGGTTGGGGCGTGCGGGCGCGGTATTGCTATGTAGGAGAACGGCCAAACGACTGCGCCCGCGGCCAGAGGGATGTAGAGCGCTGGGGAGGGGAAGGAGGGGCGGGGTGGGGGGCGGTGGGACGGACGCGCCAGATCCGTCCCAGGCCCGTGCGGGCCCCGCCCACGCGGGCGCGGCGG
>FTLJ01000651.1:0-63903 GCA_900155495.1 Porogramme epimiltina
CCGGGCTCACTGTGTCGTTGAGCCCGAGCCCTCCAAAGCCCGGCGCAAGCCCGGGCTTTTGAGCCCGGCCCGAGCCCTAGCATCACTAGCCGTAGCGCCTTTACCCCGGTGGCAGTGACATTCTTCCATAGCTGGAGCTCTTGTGCTCAACGACGGTAAGGTTTTAATAGATACCTCGAATTGAACGCAACCTGATAGGCCGCCTGGCATGTAGACAGCCACACGCGGCTTGATGTGGATTTTCCTATCAGTTCCATCGAGATTTTCCACAGCAACGACAACATAATTGCCATTCGCGTCGAGTACAGAGTTCACTCCAGCAAGTCTCGCGTTACAAGAACCCACGGTACCCCACCGGCAAAAGAGCTTCCCCAAGGTACATATAAAATAGAAATTCCATTTCAGGGTTGGTTCCCCTCTCTCTTACAGCTAAAACCAGTGCCTGACATATCATGTGTATTACCTCGCATGACGCCGTGACGTTGGCTTGCAGATGATCAGTTCATTGAACGTATCACGGGCTACACTGAAGATAACAATCCCACTACCAGCACCCCGGCCGTGTGTGGTATCACCATATACCCAGCTAGGATTATCGGAGGTGTGCAAGAAACTGGCACTCCAAAAGTTGTGCGCATATATAATACACATAGTGCGTTATCCATGTTCACTGAATATCTCTTCATTAGTGGGGCAAAACCAATGGTAGTGGCGACATAAATGGAAGAGCTGAGGCGGGATTTACCAGCTTCACTGCCGATCGTGTTATCAGCATTGGTAGCTCCTTTACAAAGAATTGCCCTATACACGACAGACAGACTGTATGTAAGTGTCGACCGTGGACCGTAACTTCCGTACATTTTGTAGTGCGAAGACGCTGAGAACTCTTCGGTGATGTCACAGTGACCGGTTTGGTTTTCTACAGCAAACCTCCGGTTCCTCGACCGGTTTAAAGCGATATTCCAACGTCGCCAAGGCGGTATCAGCAATGTATCTCAGGGGTTCAATCTAGACAAGCCGATGTTAGTACCACATTTTCCGCTGTATTAGTACTAGTAGTAGTAGTACAGCCAGGTGGCGGCCTAGTAGAACTTGTTGAACTTCACTGCAAGTCTGCGATGTCTGGAATCTATACTCAAGGGAAAGCTTATGCTCCTCCAGAGAGCCCCTTTTGGTATATTAGCCACAGACCTTTGGCTCTGTGTCGTCTCTTGCGAGTACAAATCTGTTCTTTGGAATCGTGCTAGCAGTTCAACGAACCTAACTCCTCGGCAACCTCATGCTCGTCGCCTGATAGACGCCCATCCAAATACATCTTTAATCACGTGTTGTTCGGAGCCCGTTCCACACCTTCGAATTTTCCAGTTCCCTACACCCATCTCAGAGTGCTGTGAACTATAAAGACCTCTAAGTAGACATTTCCGCGTTGCTGTTCAGCAAGAGGAAGGTGTTCACCACGAACGTTGTGCACCGCCGACTGTGGCAACAGGCTCCCGATCGTGGGCGAACATTACTAGTAAGTACTCACGCAGTGCCAACTTAGCTGAGCCTTGAGGTCTGGTCTGGCTCCCACTTCGTACGGAAATCCGGGTTCAATGTTCGTGCACGCCTTTCGCCCCTCTTTTTCTGCCGCAGTTAGCTTGGGATGGGGGATATTTAGGTGCACATGGTTCACGAGGAAGGTCACGAGCACGCGAAGGTACTGTTTCGTGCGTGCCTTGTTGTCACGAAGACCTACAGGCCGCCGGCCGGAAGCCGCTGAGCGCGCTGCGCGAATCCGGATCCTTGACGGAAACCTCTATATGGGTGGCATCCGAGAAACGGACACTGGAGAGAAAGATTTCCGTGCTGTGGGTCTAATCTTGAACGTAGATCTGAAGACGGATGTACACTGCATCGAACACTGGAGGGCTAGCCCTGAGGTCCGCGGCCGGGGTCACAGGGACCTCCAGATTCTCGCGTTTCTTCAGTTTGCTTCGCCTTCCATTGGACAACTGTGATGTTTATATAGTTCCCTGCCTATGCTTACTGCTATCGCTTAGTTCACACATGTGCTGTTTGTCTTACATGCTACCGTGATTGAAGCCCGGGTAATCAAACATGAATGGTGCCCACGATATTACGGACCCGCTGGTGGTCTTAGTACAGCTATCGGTTTAAACCTGGCTTGTGGCCATGGTCATTCATAGTAGCTTCGTCTGGTTTGCTCATGCGCATTGCAGTGTAACTTGATCATGGTGCATAGTAGAGGCTGTTGTAGTAATGCACATCGTGAGTTCTACGAGGTGCCGTAGGCTATACCGTTCAGACTGCACAATAAATCATATTAATCCCACGCGCGATTTTGATAATCCCACGACCCATCTACTATTATAATCACACACTACTATAGTATATAATAGCAACGGAATTGTATTAATCCCACGTCAAACATATATGCCCCACGGATTGCAAACGTGGGGCAAATTCGATATTAGCCCCACGTCATCGCTTTAATCCCACGTCGTCGCTTTTAATCCCACGTCATCACTTTTAATCCCACGATGCTACATTACACTACAGTAGCTAGACCCACTACAGGATGCATCAAAGGGGGAGTACGAGGAGCACCAGAAGGAGCTCTATGAAGCGGCCCCCATGCAGGTACGGTCCCTCCGGTGCATCTGCTGCGCTCATCGCGGTGACTGTCGCCAACTGCCGCCATCTGCTGCCACTGCCCCCAAGGCAGGCAACCCGTTAGGTGTGCCTCCCTATGACGCGGTGGACTGAGAGCGAGAACACGGCGAGAGAGGGAAGGTGAAGCGGGTCCAACTCACCTGTGCGTGGAGTCGGCACGAGACCGTGCTCGTCTGAGGACGCGAGGGAGAGGGGCAGCCGCCCGACGGTCGAGAGCGAGCCCGGGTCCGAGACAAGGTGGCACATCGCGCCCGACGAGGAGCAGCCCTGGCGCAGATAGAGTGCGACCCCCTGCGAGGGGATGCCCTCCTGCTGCGCCTCCCAGGCCTCCTTGTCCCTGCTTCTCCGCGCGGGGGGTGAGGGCTGGGAGCTACGGCGTTCGATGTGCACGGATGGGCAGCGACTGAGCCTGCGCACAGCTACTCCATTGAACGCGGTCCACTGCTCACTCGACCTCGCGCCAGCGGAGGGAGCAGGAGGCGGCTTTGGAGCGGGGGGTTGAGAGGATGCTGAATGTGAGGAAAAATAATGAGTACGATTCGGAAGGCACACGACCAGAAGTAGAACTTACGTGAGCTTGAGAGGCCTACGAAGGCAGTGTGTAGAAGAGTACGAGACGATTCGGAGAATAGACGTGTAAGCGTACCGCCTCATGGCGGGTGCTCACGAATGATGATATGGAGGACTACATAAAAAGGAGCATGTATTACGGGGAGAACGTGTTCGAGAACGTTATCCAACTGCGAAGAGAGCAGTACATTCAGAAACCACAGAAGCTGTTGGGAAGCAAAGTTGTGCTTACCTCAGAATGAGCGATCAAAACGGTGAAGCGGAGTGGCACCGGTCTCGGTCGTAAACGGGTCCCGGAGAAAGCCGGTGGACAGTTCACGTGACAATGACTCAGTCTATTTACGCAACCTCGGAGACCTCCGAAGTTAAGCGCTTGATTGAATCAGCGCCTAATTACCCTAGAGCGCTCGGCTTACAGCCGGATTACATCAAACGTGGGATTAAACTGCAAACGTGGGATTAAAACGCGTACGTGGGATTAATGTGATTTATTGTGCAATCTGAACGGCATAGTAGGCTGCAATGAAACAACTGGTGATTGTGACCACATAAAAACTGAGCTTCTTTATCTAGCAACGGGGTAATAGCCTACCAATAAGGATAAGACACGAATCGGAAGAACAAGTCTAACTCTTGAGTCTTCCTCCTATTTTCTCCCTAGGCTCTTCCGTGACAACTGCCATAAGTTGTAGCTCTTCGGGCGTCTACATGGGAGTGCGGCATACCATACCGCCAATAAAGCCGTCAATATTGATTATGCGCCCCACCCCGTGTATAGATACACTACAAGTATCGTCGAAATCATGGTTTGGCCGAGTCGCTATCTATGCGCCTTTTCACACTTAGCATTCCCACCAATCCCTTCGAAGCCTCCTGTAAGCGTTTCTCTAACTGTGCGGGAGGTACCATGTGATTCCAAAAGCGGCTCTCCAGGTCACTGCTGAGAAAGCGCAGGTGCACGCCGTCCGCGCGCATCCATAGCGTCAGCTCCTTCAAAGGCCGTCTTCTGAGGAACGGAAGGGCGGCCGCACAGAACGCGTCCACCTCGCGATCCCCATATGGGAACCAACTTCGCCGCTGTATTGACTATGTGTATCTAGAGGACAAATCGTGGGCCCTAGAATGGCCTTTGGGATACGATGACTACAGCCCTGGAGAGGGGCTCTTGTCCAGTGCAAGTACACATCCGCTCTCTGGGATCATGCTAGAGCCTTCGGCACCCTCACCTTGGAGTGTAGATAAGCCGGCCATCGGGTCAGCCGCTGCACATATGTCTCCAGTGTCCACACCCTGGCTTAGCCAAAGGAATGTGCCCACTACGAACGTCCGAGTGCCCCAACCTAGCTACTAGTAGCACGGAAACTTGAAGCGCCCACTCCGGGTGAAGCTCGAGCTTGAAGCTTGAAGCCTGGTCCGACTCCCACCCATACGGGCATCCGCAATCAATGATCACTCCCGTATCTCACTCCTCGTTTGCTGTGATAGTTATCACAGGCTGGAAGATGTTGAGGTGCACATGACCCATGAAGAAGGCCGCGCGTACGTAACCCCTGGGGTTACAACTTACTACCGTACCGTGATTTCGCGCACAAGCCTCAGATGATGAATTCGAAGACCTAATAACATACGGTATATAGCGCCTACATAAAAATGTGGCATACTAGCAATCCGACCGTCAACGTTGACTGTGCGGAGTCTCACCCCGAGTGCAAATACACTGCAAGTACAATCGGAGTCAGGGTTTAGCCGAATCACTATTTATACGCCTTTTCACAGCCAGCCTCCCTAAACAACTCTTCAAAGCGTCCTGTAAACGTTTCTCTTACTGCGCTAGAAGTCCTGCGTGATCCCAAAGGCGCCTCTCTAACTCACTGCTGAGGAAGCGCAGCTGTACGCCTTCCGAGCGCACCCAGAGCCTCAACTCCTTCGCAGTGACAGGCCTTTTTTGAGGAACGAGAGGATTGACGTACATTCCCCACCTGTGTGCATGTCGGTGACGACGCGCGAAGAGGGGCTCACAGTTCGCATGGAGAATACCGTATCTACTTATTATGAGCTCGTTTCCCTATTCCTTCGCTTATATGTGTTGTGCTCATTGGGGGCGTTAATGACATGACTGCCAGATCTTGCGCCAAGGACCAGATTGCTAGACGACCGAAGCCACCACACATGTAGTTAGCAGGCATGTTAATTGCGCGAGTGGGTCGCGATACACAAGTATTATGATGAACACCAAACAATATGCCCATGCATCAGGGCTCTTTTGCATTGCACTGGCGCCCCGGCGGTTAACGAAGGCTGAAGTGGTGGAAACTATGTACGGGCTATGAAATTCAAACCAGCCATATATCAGGGTAAAAAACGTTACATGAGAGCATGGGAGACATATGATATGCGCAGTAAAAGACGGTACTGAGGGAGGATGTAGGGAACGAACAAAAACGGCACATATGTGCCGGCATAGTACAAGGAGTGGAAGGGGAGGGGATCGCCGCTTGACGGCTTCAAAATGCAGGGGAAATGCAATATTTTTATGAGTTTGCTTACATATATGTGTACTCCTCCTGTCCAGTCAAATCCAAGGCTCCAGAATGATGCCTATCAGTCGAAACGTCCTACGAGGCGCGAGGGGAGGGTTGTATGGAGGAGACGCTGTGGCTTTGATGTTCCTTGTATCCGAACGCATGTTGACGCATTTTTGCTACATATAATTGTCGTACATAGCATATAGACAAAACGTTTGAGCGACACACCAGCATCCTGAGCATGTGTGGTGGGGAGATAGGAGGGAAGAGGGCGGGCAGTGCTAGTGAGCGCCATGGTGCGGCACAAACACTGAGGGGGGGTCGTGGGAACGCTGACTGGCGGCGCACTAGTCGCTTCAGTGCAATCGCAGATCTTCTGATGTGGTAGTAATGCCCGTCGATCAAACGATGACTATCTCTCTCAAATCTGCCCATTCTCCAGCGCGGCCTGCAATCTCTTATATGCCTCCCCTTTGTTCTAGTTCCAACTGCCTTTGTTGTTTGCGAACTGCCCTACGCGGTCGAACTGTTGACCTCGAAGTTTGGCTACATGGCCAGCGTATTCGTGGTACGGATATCCCATTCCTTGTGCCAGGCCCAATAGCACCAATGACCCCCACTGGCAGTTCCTTACGTCGTCCGAACTATCCGGCATGTGTTCACTGGCATTGGTCAGGCTGTAATGCTATCCCTTGTGGTTGGCCATTCCTCCACTGCGTTGCCGTTTTCGTTCACGAATAAGGACGCGTAGTAGTCCTTCTGGATGGCGGGGGGCGCGGAACACAAGGACCCCTTTTGTGACCTCACCCAAAGGCAGCCTCTTGTGCTTTGGAGTCGTTTCGCATCGCATGAAGTATGCAAGGAACGTCATCGATACGCACCCCAAGTCCATGAAGTCGATCCCGCCGTCGACGGAAGCCCAGGACCAAGCCAACGCGTGAAGCACTGCCTCGCGCGGGGCAGGTCCCGGGGGGGGGCTGGGGGGGCTTCATCTCGATGTATCAGTGCAGGTGCTCCCCTAGGCGATCCTCTCACAGGCCCGCCTGGTATCGCACTCGAGAAATCCTCTGAGAAGTGCTCCGCGACCCATGCGACGAGCCTTCTGTGCAGCCTGCGCGGCAACGGTGCGCGAGCACTCCCGGTGGAGCACCTTCCACTGAGGTGGAGTACGCCGTCCCGCCAAACCCCCCTGCGCCGGCAGCTTGCACTTGAGTCTCGACCTGGCCTACGTTCGTCCAGAGTCCGGATGGGTTCCCCACGCCTCTGTCCCGCGCAGGCACTGGAAGACGGCCGTGTGCGTCGCGAAGACGAAGCAGCGCGCGTAGAGGACACCCTCTTGGAAGCACCCTCACGCCCGCCGATCGGCCCATACCCTGCGTATTGGGACGCGCACTGGATGCGGCTCGCTCACACGCTACCTGGGGAGCCGTCCGGGAGGAATTCAACAGAAGTCGCAGTGCGTTGCGGAGCTCCCGGAGACAATACCTTGGCCCCTGGATCATTTAACCTATCAATTGGCTTCTAACACGAGGTGGCCAATCGACTTCTAGATCCTTGCTGGCGCCGGCGCCGAGCAAGTAGTGAAGGGGTGGGTTCACATACGTTCCTCAAGTGCCACCTTCTTGCGGTGATAGAAGAGCCCCTTCGGACACCTTCCTGTACGTAGAATTCCAATGAATTCAATTTATGTATCCCAGAAGTGATCACCTTGGGATAGCAGGAATCTCTCTGATACGTTGAAGTACGCCTCATGTCCTGAAAGGCTCATATGGCTGCTGCAAGAAATCATTTTAGGATCATCCCGTGAAGTTTTTTTGTCAACTTAGTGGGTCCCCTATTAGTGCGTAGCGTCTCCGACGACGGGGTATGATCATGGTGAATAACGTATTGGCGCGGTTCGCTTTCGTAGCCGCGTCGAAATGCTTCGGCATCACACTCCACACGAGTGTATAACTGGCGTTGATACCCCACTCGAAGCAAGTATGCAGAGCTACTTATCCACATCTGACGTTGGTCGGTACACGCCATGGGACAACGCACTGACATCCACTCCATAGGTAAGGGTAGTGCGTTTCCAGAATAAGCAGCTGTTGCCTCATTCTGGTGATCTGAACGAACTTATACCAGGAAATCTCGTGCCCGACAACGTTGGCACGTCCTTCATACCCATACCCGAAAGATCAGCGGGGCTCGGGTCGTCGGTGGAACTTGGCTCTAGAGAAATAAATGGGCGTTAAGTCGGACCAACTGGAATGGAAGTCCTGGGCAGTGGGACGGCGGACCTAGCTTGGTCTGATCTTCAATGTTCAAGGATAGGTATCGGTGGCGTATCGCCGCATTCTCTACGTTTGAAAGGAGTGTGACAAGAACGAGGCAGTCAGAAGACTTCTTCTGTGTTCTGTAGAGGCAACAGAAGCAACAGAGACCTTCTTCCTTCAAGCCCATGATCGCATTAGTGTCTCGAGGCAAGGGTGATACACTGCATGTGCTATTATGCTCTTATATGGTTCTTGACTAATAAAATATCCAGAGAGTATTACTATCAATTTATCATGACTAGCACCCCTGGGACCTCATACTGTCCATGGCCCACTGCAGTGAGAAGATTGTAGCTGATAGCTACAACGATCCATGTGACCTTGCCGATGCGTTCAAACGTTCGTGAGTACCGTAAGCTCTAGGCCTGGAGCATCTTCGTGCGGAGCACGAAATGTATTACGTCCGACGGCAGAGAATGTGGCTAAGGGGTTGATCGGAACTTTACTTCATAGATAGCACAGTACCTGCAGGAACCCTGTGCTTCTACAACACCCCGCTTCGCGAATCACAATGCATATGGAAGACCTTCAAGAAGCCCTGAGGTGCAAGTAGCGCATTCAATTGTTATGCAGCTCGTGACACATCAGGACTTATATCGGACGGAGAATAGGTCTGGAGATTAAACACATCAACAGGAACCAGGCTTCTTGAGTCACGGACGACCAATGTCGTAGAGACCGAGCCGTATCAGGCCAATACTCAGCCTCACCGCACCCTCGAAGATGACCAGACTTAGTATAGAACCTCAGCGCATTGTCCAGTTATCCAGCCGTGGGAAGACGCTCATATGCACCGGCAGAATCACAAGTATTGCTTCCCCACGCTCGTCGACTGCATGTGCGTGTTTCGGATTAGGTATATATACCCGGGCCTCATCCCCCAACCTTCCCGGCACACCCCAAGTTCTAACGACACGACCTCTTTGGCTAACATGCGCAGCTACACCACTACTAGTACTTTTATCGGTGGACAGCGTGGGACCTTCTGTTCTGACATTCTTCGCATGAATGAGAAAGGTATATCCTCCTTTAGTAAATCTGATGCGTGATAATGACCGGCCATTTTGTAGGAGCTGTCTTCATTGATGAAAGTATGCATTTCAGCAGTGGCATCTCAGGGCTCCGCATTCCGCTAATCACCAATTCATGCTCCAGAGAAGGTGCAGGCTCAAACCAAGGCCAAAGACCCGAATGGGCCAGGAGTCTTGGTCCACCCGCAATCTCCAATCGCCACTATTAAGGTCTCCCTCGGGGGAAGTTCGGACAGTGCGGTGAGCAAACAAGACGCTGTTGACCTTCTGATACTCACACCATCTATACCTAAGATAGAGAGCATTTCAATCGAGTACAGGCTCGCAGAGAAATCGGATGATGAAGAGGCACCCGTATTTCTGAAGTCTCAACCTATCAGACACGGTAACAGGGAACCTGACGCTAATGCCGCGCGTCATGAAGTCCGTTTCAATAGTAGGTTTGGTCCCTCTGGCACCCCAATCTATGGTTTTTCCTCAACCCCTATTTGTTCGTACTAGCCCACGAGCGTCTGGTGGGAGTGTACGGACGCACCAACCCAGAGAGCATACGCTCCATTGGTTTTTTGATCTACGACATCAACAGCGGCAACGTTCGTACCAGTGGGGTGAGCACATTCCACCTTTTATTAGACACTCCTCATGGAATGGACTAATAATGCCGGTTGGCCATTTTCGTTTATTAGTTAGAGCCATTTAGTGACGATCCCGTGAGCGCCAAAGTTTCTGGAACTCCATTCTGCGTCGTCGGGGACATTGTCGCATTTGGAAGCTTTTCAGGGACGGCAGGAAATCCCGGTAAGTCTTCCGCCCCCTGTGTCACGGTAACCGCTACTCAAATTGGCCTACGGTGACACCATCCACGGTGTTATAGTTAGCGGCCTCGTGTGCTACATGAAACAGAATACCGACTAAGCAAAGAGTATAGCTTAGTTGAAGGCAACACCGCGAAGCTCTGTGTTGACGAAGTCGGTGAATAGTCGGGCTGAGCATGCGTTCTGATATCCCCCATGTATTCTCTTGTCAGCGCCAGATCGTAGATCCGTAGTCCCCTAAACAGTTCGATGACCATTTTCCTCCGGGTCTGTGACAAACACGCCACTTGTCTCTCTGCCTTGATTGTATGATAGCTTCGAATGGGATCAAATACTACTACTCTTGCATTCAAAAAAGCCCGTCTTTCGTAAACACGAAACCGGTTTCGGGAATCACATTGGCAGTTGATTCCGACCAAGCCTGGGCCTCAGCGAGATTACTCCCTCGTACCTCATCGTCCTCACCGATGCCATCCAACTCCCTTTCCTACTCTTTTGCCACCACCACGGTCAATGTTTGCTTCGGTTACATGTTCGTCCGACCCCTCCATTCATCTCGTTGATGGCCGTCAAACAGAATATATTTCACTTAAACGTTATGATGCAACTAGAACAAGCTCTGTGTCTGTAAGCTAGCCTGTCCAAGGCGAAATTACCCTCCCAAGACCGTAATACGAAGGCTCGAGTGGCCTCTCGCGACCACGAGCCCGGAGTCCGGGATCGTGTCAGACGTTGACTCCGACCATACCTCATCAAGATCAGTCGGATACCCGGCCACGCCCCTAAGATCCTTCAACGGCGTGTTCTTCGGCACCTCCAACCTCTCCAATTTCGGGAAGCCATCCGAGAGGGTCGTCCACCACCGCTCCCACTGCTCAGGTGTCTCAATTGCTGTTGTCCGCAGGTGAGTAGGATCCACCGCGAGCGTCTTGACCGTCTCTGTCGGTGCGAACAACGCTCTGATCTTCTCCGCGCATACTTCGAGGTCCCGTCCATAACGTCTGGGCTCGAATTCCACAGATACCACCCAATCCTCGCTCGTGATGAACGATGCCTCTGATCGAGGAACCGTGACGAGCACCCATGATTCACGGAAGCTTACGTGCACGCGATCGGCACGCGAGAGCTGCGGGATGCCCGCACGGAATGCGGAGGGCACGCCGCTGCTGCCTGCTACGTACACGCGTACGCGTATGCGTGTAGTGTCCGGGAAACGAAGACGGCCGTTTGCCAGTCATAATCCTGGATGTCCACCATTTGAAGCGCGGGTAGGTATGCAGTGTAGGAGGCGTGAATCCCATGGGGATCCAGGATTTGTGGTGGAGGTTCGTCATCTTCGCGGGGGTCTGGGATCCAGGGGAGCGCGTATTTGACTGTCAGCGTTTCTAGGTTAGGGCATTTGTGGAGCGCACGGAGCAGTGGGTCCAAGTTTTCTTTGGGGTGACTGTAGCAATCACAGCTTGTAAGGACTAGGTGTCGGAGAGAAGGTGGTGCACATTCGGGGCGGAAATGGGGTCTGGGCACGCTGAGAACAGCCAAGCGTGGGAAAAGATCGTAGAACGGGATGTCTGGAGAAAAGGTGGGATAGTAATTGCTTATCCGAAGCTCGCAAAGCTGCGGCAAGCCGTTGTCCAGAACTCGTCCTAACACCCCCATTTGCCTAGCCGATAGCATCAGATCCAACGATGAGATGCGATGCCTGTGTTGGATGAATAGTTGTGCGAATAGATCCGGGAGATAGCGAATAGTGAGGGATAACGGGACCGTTCCTGAGCGTTTGAGGAGCGTCTCCATAAACTTGAGAGACCCACTAGTGGGGTTGGGTAGCACTATACGGATGGCGAGCAAGTTCGCCCAGAATTGGGGGGTCTGGAGGATGATGGCGTACCAAGCGCGGCAGACATGCAAGACTCCAAGCTTGCACCTTCTATGCGAGGTGTAATGCACATGCCCAAAGACCTCCATGAGGAGCTCCGTGGGGAAGAAGCGGTTGATCGGGGCGGCGGAGTTGTGGATGGAACGGAGACCGCGGATGCGAGATTTGTACTCTTGAATTCTTGAATTGCACCAGGAAACGATGTCGGAAGGCTGTATGCGCAAAGCCTCCTTTGCGTCTCCGACCGATAGGTCAGGGTGTTCTATACATCCTGAGTGTCGCACAGACCGGAGAGCGGAGATCCATAAGTGATATTCTTTCGTCCTTGCGCTGCACCAGCCTTGCACCTCTTGAAAGGGAAGCGCTTTCGTGGCATTGATGTCTTCCTGGTCGAAGAATAGGTTCGATGGTAGGCTGAGAGGCCTGACTGCTGCTATATCTGGGCCATTCAACCGTGAGTGAGATCACAGTGCGTAGACATCAATCCGGAGAGCCTGCAAGACAGGACTCACCAGAGGGCATCTCCACCCAGCGTACAATAATCGTGAGTGACTTGAATAACTTGAAGAACAATCACAGCAAGTACAAAGAGAACCAACTCAAACTTCTCGGCGACTCCGAAAGCGACTCATTATGACTGTGACTACGCGATGGCTGTGCCACGACCACGTGTGATTGGTGGCTGTAAAAGGGCATCCATCCTCCATGTAATAAGGAAGCATCGTCTAGCCTATGGTCATCCCAGCAGAGAGAGGCCACGAGGAATTACATGTGAGAAAAACGATAATACGCAGAGAAGCAGATGGGTCGCTCACGCTCAGTGAAAAGTAAGTGCTACGAGGTGCTGTCACCAGTGACCAACCCGATGACTGTGACTCAGAGGGGCGACAGACTCCAACAGGTGGTGGTGGCGAAAGCGGGAGAAGGAGCGCGTCTATCATCTCCTGCTCATCTCCCTAGCCCCCCGCCGTGGCAGCCATGTGCGGCGCTTCAGGCGCTTCGGACCACGTCTACATCCGGGGCATGCAGCACACTAGCCTGAGGTATGACAGTGATGTCAACGTTTAGTATATCTCAACCAGAATACATGCACTGTCGCAATCAAGCTCTGGACGGATCAAGATCTATGCCCCCTTTTCACACTCAGCCTCTCCACTAAACCCTTCGAAGCGTCCTGTAAGCGTTTCTCTAACTGCGCGAGAAGTCCTGTGTGCTCCCAAAAGCGCCGCTCCAGGTCATTGCTGAGAAAGCGAAGGTGCACGCCGTCTGAGCGCACCCATAGCGTCAGCTCCCTCAAGGGCCGTTTTCTGAGGAACGGAAGGGCGGCCGCACAGAACGCGTCCACCTCGCGCTCCCCATATGGGAACCAAGTCGTCGGGTCGTCGGCTGTCTCGATGTGCGTCGCCTCGATCTCCTCGATGTCTTCCGCTCTCTTTCTAGTAAAGAGGTTCGACGCCGAGTCCCATAATACCTCCAGGCTTTCCAAGTGCGGGCACGGCGGCGCGTCTCCGTCTCCGTCGGCCATCAATGCGAGAAGCACCACATCCGGCGGCACGGGGGCGAGGAGTTCCAGCCGTTTGAGGCGAGGGAAGCCGCGCAGGAGAGCAGCCCACGCCGTCCGTGCTGCCGTTTCCGGGAGTGTAGCGTCATCGAAACCGCGCACCTCGACCGTGAGGTCCACCACCCTCTCCGCTTCCCTAAAGAGCGCAGCGATCTCGGCCATGTAGTTCCCGAGGGTGGCGGGCCATTCGGAATCGGGGATCCAGAGATAATTTGAGCGCGGGGCGTAGTCGTTCGGTGGGGAAATGGCCAAAGTACGGGAAGGCATGCCGGATACGCGGAGCGCTTCTATGTGGATTTGCGGGCGGTGACGAGATCCCTGTGGCGCTAGTATAACGCGAGCGTGGTCGGCGGCGAAGAGGTGAGCACAAGTGGCGTATCCTAGTAAAGTACGGGGTTTCCGCTCGCGAAGGGTATGTAATTCAACGTCCACAGAATCCGGAAGGCGGAGGCGGGCGAGGAAGGTAGTGATCGATGTGGTGTGGTCCCGGAGGCATAGCGAGCGCAGTTTGGGGAGACTCACGATCGCTGGGGCAGAGATGCGGCGCTGTTTGGGGTGTGCTAGTGCCCATTGTGATCTCAGTGATTCTAGATTTGGGCATTCTTGAAGTGCTTGGAGAAGCTGATCAGGCTCATCGTATCTGCGACACCTTTCGCAGACGCATGACGTGAGGTCAAGATGCTTGAGGGAAGGAGGTATGAAGCCTGGAACGAGGTGTGCGCGAGCGATGTGGAGAGTCGTAAGGTTCGGTAGGCGGGGAGGCGGAGGGAGGCGGGGGTAGTTAATGGCTGAACGCCATACGAATGTGATGCTGAGTTCCGCCAAGCATAGAAGGTCGGCGTCCATCAAAAAGTTCTCGAGCTCTACGACGTGTCGCGGTTCCAATCCCACGTCCAGAGACGTCATTCTTGGCTGATGGGGGAGAAGCACCTTGGTAAGAGCGTTATGGAATCCGTACAGTCGGAGCGAGAAAACTTCATGGACGGAGCGTTGAAGGGCAACTTGAAGATCGTGGAGGACACGGAGGGATGGGTCCCGAAAGATGCGGTATGCGCCGGCCACGTTCGCCCAGAACCGTGGAGTACGGTAAAGCAATACGCGCCAAGTACTGCACACGCGTAAGACGCGGAGAGAGCGGATGGTCGGACCGTCGGGGAGGACGTAGCCAAAAATCTCCATCAACATTTCCGGCGGAAGCTTGAGATGGATTGGGGCGTAGGCGTTGTAGATGGAACGGAGGGCCCGGATGCGGGATTTGTATTCGCCTATTCTAACTTTGATCCACTGGCCTACATCGGAAGGTGACAGCGCTGACAGAGCATTTTCGTCTCTTGCAGGCAGGTGATGTGCATCTTCGTCTGCATCTTCGGAGAATTCCAGAGGGTCGGATTGCGCTCTAAACCGAAGAGCCTCTATGCGCAACCTGCATGCGGCAGTTTGGACGATACACCACCCTTGAACTTCTGGAATAGGAAGGCCGCCGATGTTGCCGAAGTCATCGCCTTCAGTCTCTGTTGTATGCGAAGCTAGATGTGTGCCTATAAAACGAAGTAGAGATGTCCATGTCTGAGTATCCATCACGGTTGAAACGATGAGACTCAGTGCCAAGACATCACTCACCAGCTGACAGCATCGCTCGTCACAGTACCACAGAGGATACCGGCTTGACGCGCTCTTGCCCAGCTTGTGAAACGAGTCAGGAGTTGAGAAGAGGCTGGGAAATAATCGCGAATATTGCATGACTCCGCTGTCGAAGTTGATGCCAGCTCAGAAATGACTCGACTCTATATTTCCTTTAAGTTCAAGTGGGATCCACGCCGATGGCAAAACCGTTACGTACGCAATATCCGTGGGGATGGGAGAAATTCCCGCTTTGTCGCGCAGCAACAAGCAGGCAGGCTATGGGGAGCCCATTTGAACGCCATGGTGGTAGAACGGAAGATCGGCAGGCGCCCGCCGTGGGGGAGTTCAACTTCGACGTTGGGATTGTGGCTGTGCATAGGTCTGGCCCGGGCCTATTCATTTGATGCCAAGTACGCGAAAACCGCTCAACATTCTAACGGGTACAACTCGAAGAGTACTGTGTCATTTTGTATTGATCGGATAGAGAAGCTACGGATACAGCATCTAGTATAATGTGGTCGTCGCGGAGTCGTGACGGATCATTACTTTTGTGAGGCGGTAAGTAAAATACCTGAGAGCGTAAGGTTGTTACGTGAAGGTGGCCCTTTATGAGAGACACCAAGAGCCAAGCACCAAAAACGTGCACTCGTTACGCGTATCCAAACGATTCGACGTGCAAGGTGACGCTTGGTGCTCCGGAGAGGGTAGTAGACATCGGGATGCGCAACGCGGTGCGGCACGCGCGCGCGATGCTCGTCGAGCCGCAAACTGTTACGTCAAGTGCGTGGGGTCAGCAACGGCGAAGAGGGGGGGCGATGAAACGAAAGTGGGCTTACCAGTGACGGACATACGACCACTGTTCGCGTCGACCTCTTCGCGCAGGAGCGCGGGGAGATCCGGACGACCATGCGCGACACATACGGCAGGGTGAGAGAGCAGGGACGGCGCGCGCTCCTTGTGCGACGCGCCCTCGCCCTCAGACGAGTTAATGGAGCCGTATTCACTCCCCTGATCGTGCTTCCCGGTGACGAAGATCCGAATCGACACATTGAGTCCCGCAGGGGCGCGCTCGAGGGCTTTTGAGAGGGCGTCTGAGATCCACTCGACGTGGGCTGGAGAGAGTCATGTGTGAGGGCGTTGCGGAGCTTCGGGGGCAAAGACGATCACGTACTCGCGTCGCGGATGCACCAGAAGAAGATGACCTTGCGGCACCTGCTCTTCTCGTGCTGCACGTGACTGAGAACTCCGAGGAATGTCGAGAGCGTGAAGGTCACGCCCGAGCCGCCTGCGACGAGCACGACAGTGTCGTCTGCATCCAAGTTCGGAGTGAACCCGTACGGCCCATCGACAAGGACCTTGACCTTCTCGCCCTTCGCTGCGTTCTGAGCGAGACGCTTCGTGAAGCCCTCCCGGACGTTGACGAGGAACACGAGTTCTTTCCAGTAGACAGCGGAGTCCGCGTTCGAGGCCGGCGTCTTGGTGCTCTCACTGAAAGAGGAGGAAGCCGACTTCGGCGCGTCGAGCTGGTAGCGAGAGTCGACCGAGGCGATTGTGAACGGGTGGGTCTCAAGCGGGAAGGCGGAGATAGAGGGCATGATGAGGTACGCAGTTTGACCGGGGGTCCACTTGAAGTGCGGGGGACGCTGAATGTGCAGCCGGGCGACGTTGGAAGACAGGAGCTCGACAGACGCGTCGAGTTTGTGCGCGGTCTTGTGGAAGCTGAAGTAGAGGTGGTTGTAGTAGAAGATGCGCGCCAGGCGAAGTGCACGGTCGAGTCCCCAGATAAGGAATGACGGCCAGATGAGGTAGCCGTAATCGAACCGTTCGCAATGGAAGTATGATCCCAGAACCAGGATGCTATGATGCCCTAGTAAGTACGAATGTACCAGTAGTGAAACGTGATATGGGTACTCACAACACAGTCCCGAAGTGGGTGAAGTAGAAGATCTCGTAGTGACGCTTGCGGACCGGGCGGATGGAGAGCACGAGGAGGATCGTGAAGGCAACATTGCACATGATGCCGATACGGACGTAATTCTCCTCGAGTTTCACGAGCTTCATAATCGTCATCTAGAAAGAGGCCATCTTTTAGTGGTGGTCGTCATGTATAGTGGAGGCTATAGGGACGTACCCTGTAAGCAGAGTGGACCCAGATCATGACGAAGTTTACGCGCGCCATCATGCGGTGCATGTAGTTAAGCTATACACGGCATATGAGATTCCTGCCAAGTCTGGAGATCGTAGCACGAGAACGTACCTTGTCATAGCTGATACCCGTGATATCTAATGAATGGCGTAAGAATGCAGGCACACGATCTACAAGTTGCGTATACTCACAAGAAATGACGTTGTTCTTCGTGCCGAGGGCTGTAATAAGAGCGAACTGGCTTCCAGCGAGGATGCCGGCCCTGTTGCCAGCCATACGAGCGTCGTACTTCTTGCCTGTGGTCGGGTTGGTAGCTGGAAGCACCGTTAGCAAACCGCGAACGCGCAGACACTAACACGGAGTACTCACTGTTGTAGAACTCCCACGTGAAGAGTGCGACGATGTACAGGCAAGTGATGACCACCTCCGCCATGTTCAGCGTATACTCGTCCCCGATGTTGAGCGTCCACCGGAACGCGACGACGCGGTACGCGTTGACGATCGCGGACGGAATGTTGCGCCACGAGAAGCGCCGCGTAACTGCACGGGAACCGCCCGCCTCGGCCTGCGCCGCTCCCTTCTCCGTCATGGGCGGCGCGCGACGCGCACGGAGCCGCGAGACCACCCACGACACGAACTGGCAGATGGCGACGAGGGCGATGAAGGCCGCGATGGCCCACCAGAGCTGGTTGAGGTAGTGCGAGTCGCGCCAGAGGCGCGCCGCCTTCTCCGGGGTGACTGTCTTCGCCATGGCGTGGTGCTGCGAGGTCGAGAGCGAGGGGGTCCACGAGAGGCCCGCTCGCCGCGCCCACATATAAGTAGTGGCGGCTGCGCCCGCGAGGACGAGCCCATTGCTCGCGAGGAGGGGGGTAAACGCTCCTCCAGATCGATGTTGGGGCATGGTAGCGGTATAGCGGCTAGGCACCAGATCGCTCGCGCGCGCGCGACCGAGGGCCGGCGGCGGTGAAGGACAAGCAGCACAGGCGCTCGGGGCGGCGGCGGGAATGAGAGAAGCCCTGAACGGGACAACTTTCTCGCGCCGTTCATTTCGGCCCGTCGCGCATGTCCCCGCCGCGCATCCGCAGACAGCCCGCCCCCGGCCTCGATCGAGTAAGCGCGATCGGGCCGACAGTGGTCTTCTGTGAGTTGCTCTGGAAGGTGTAGCACCAGCTTATCTTTGTGCCGTAAGTACGGCTTGCGAAAGGCCTGGCGAACGTGTGTCTATCTCTCCTTCGCAAAAATGGCTCTTGCGGGGCGAGTAGCCCTCACATATTGTTCTGGATATCTTTCATTGCCTCGGGGCTAGGCTGCCGAAGGTTAGTCTCACCAGACTCAGGGTGTCCCAATGCTATGGTAGATGGCTGCGCAAAGCTAAAATTAAATCTGCCAAGAGCTTGAACGTGAAGCACCGTGCAGCGTAGGGAGAATGTTCAAGCGGGCTTTGTGGCGTTGCACCTTGGAGTCGTAAAGACATAGCGAACAAGATCTACAGCGGTGATTTATGCCAGCGAGGCATGCAGCGAAGTGAGGTGGGTGACCTTATCTACGTTAGCCGGGAAGGACGGCACCGTTGATAGAACATACCGACATACATGTAATGCTTACAATCTGGGGTCTCCATGCATTTTGCACGGAGTTTCGGGTCTCGGGTGGTGGTTGAGATGAGAACCCTCCCCGTCAAGCGCTTAGATCGGAGTCTCGGGTGAGGGTCAACAGATTATCTGATAATGGCCAAAATGCTCAAACATCGATTGGTGTGCCCCAAGGTCGAGACTCGGAGAATCGGGGGATACGAGGAGACACACCGGGCGTGGAGCCGAAGATGATGAATTCGTGCCTGGGTAGAGTATGTCTATTCTAATTCGAGTAATAAGCAACAGGCCAGGTACCGGTCTATATCGTCTATGCCCGGCCGAACTAGTCGAATCGTAATAGTCTATGTCGGACACACAGCAGGTTGCAACAACAACAACAAGGAGCGGATGCCTCATTCACGGCTCACGTCACTGTGAAGGGCAAGCGTCAGGGATAATTTAGACACAGGCACGAGCGAGGCACGCACCGCCCGAAGAGCTTGACCTTGAGCCAGTCGGTGGCGACGAGTGTGCGGTTGCGCAAGGAGAATAGCGTGCTGAGGTACGCGCTCCTCCAGAACAGGAACGTGGCGACGCCACCCGTGGCCAGCTACGCCCAAAAAACTTCGTCAGCGGCCCGGTCCACTCCCGCGACATAAGACCACAAGCCACTCACGTTTCCGTTGAAGAACGGCAGGTCCGCGATCGCCTTCTCCGAGCCGATGTACGCAAGCGAGCCCTGATGCGAGTAGCGGAACGGCCGGACCTTCTCGAGCTTCTTAAGACGCCGCGCGAGCTGCTCGCGCTCGGCCTTCGCTTCAGGCTCATCTGCGCCCTCGAGCGCCTGCGCGCGGGCGGACAGTTCATCGCGCTTCGCGAGCTGCGAGAGGACACGCGCGAGGTATGCGCCCTCTTGCGACGCGACCTGCGCCGTTGGCGCGTACGACGTAGCGGTGCAGTCACCGATGGCGAAGATGCTGTCGCTCGCGCCGGCCATACGCATGCACTCTGCAGGAAGTCGTGAGTAGAGAGCGTGAGGGTAGTCAGGCGAGACGCACCATCTACGGTGATACCGCGCCTGTTCGTTTGGGCACTGGGGAACTTGGCCATAAGGTCGCGGGTGACCTTGCGGAGAGTGTTACCAGCAGCCCAAACGACGAGACCGCAGGGGACCTCGACGATGCTCTTGTCAGGCATCTGGAGGACAACGCTCTTCTCCTTGACCTCCTTGACCATGGTCCTCGTCAGGATATCAATCTTGGACTCCTTGAATGTTGACTCGGTGTACTCGATCAACTGCTTGGAGAACATGGGAAGCACGGACGGGAGTGCCTCCACGAGTGTGATGCGAACGTTCTCCGCGAGTTCAGGGTACCATGAACGGAGATCCTCCTCGAGGAAGTCGTGCAGCTCGCCACTGAGATAGAGAATTTGAGTCTTACATATTAGATATGATTTCAGTCGACATACCTGAGCTCAATACCAGTCGGGCCACCACCGACGACAACCTAGAGAACAGGGTGAGCACAAAACAAACAGCTACAACGACTGACGTACCATGTGCAACAACCGCTTCTGCTCCTCCAAAGACTGACCAGGGAACGCCGCCGACTCCATGCCTGGGTTCAAACTTAATTGGTCAAATGCGATACACGTGATTGGCGCACGTACAGTCCATGAAACGGCGCTGCATCTTCTCCGCGTCCTCGAGCTCCTTCATGAAGCACGAGTGTTCCCTTACGCCGGGAATGTTGAAGGTCTGAACCTCGGCACCCACAGCGAAGACGAGGTAGTCATAGGGTATCGTTGTCGTGGATACTAAGCCTTGGATCTCCGAGGTGTCTGTCCATGATTTTAGCAACACGTATATACACAGGCAAGGGACTCCATACCTGCGAAGGAGACGGTTTTCTTGACGGGCTGCAGAGGTTGAGCGTCAGTATCGGTCCGAAGCGCAGGTTTGGTACGCGACTCGGCATTGCTCCTCCGCGCTCGTGCTCCCGCGAATCTCTCAGAACGGCGTATGTCATATCGCGTGTCGGTGATAGTGACGGCGTTAGAGCCCCATGACACAAAACACGACATGTACGCGCGCTGCTCGGAATGCGTGCGGAAAGCTGAGCTCGTTGTCCCAGGGCCATTCCGGGACAAACCGGAAGGCCAACAAGGCACGGACGATGGTGCGCATGCGAACACCCCACATCATAGCTGAGGGAGGGAGTACTCACATCAACATCCGTGGCGGAGGCCTCAATGACAGTAACCTGCCGGTTCTTGTGGCGCGTTACATATCGAGTGGCTTTGGACTGATCAATAAATACGGCGCACAACTAACATGGCCGCCACTCACGTTGCAAGATGGACCGCGGAGCAAGAGTTCCTACAGCGACACTGGGCAGGAGGGGTGTGAAGAGGAAGTAGTTCTTCGGGCTGACAACAATCTGTTCATGCGTTATTCCTCCGCGCGACCGGACGTAAAAACTAAAGTACTCACGACGTTGTAGTCGTTGGTGTCAAGGGAGTTGAGCAGGCTGGTCGCACCCCAGCCGCTGCCGCAGATAACGATCGTCTTCTTGGACGGGTCGTGGGGGAGCTGCTCGCCCGGCGCCCTGTCCTTTTGAGCAAAGTAGTAGAACGCGCCGCCACTGGCGAGAGTGACGAGGGTAACGGAGCCCGTGACCTGGAGGAAGCGCTTCCAAAGCGAGGACTTGATGGGGGGCGGAGGGGGCTGGGCGGAGCGGGTCGCGCGGATGTGAGAAAAAGAGGGTGGCGGCGCGCACAGGCGGCCGTGGTGGAGGCGGCCGCGCGCGGGGCGTAGGGGGACAATGACATACCGCAGATGCGCCCTCCGACGCTGCTCCCGCGGAAACCCATCGCCTGGCCGAGTGGAGACGAGGGACCACGGATGGCCGAGATGCGACGAGGCTTCGGCCGAGAACGCGCACTGGAACCATTGCAAAGTCTATCAGCGGCCGAACGGCCCAGGCGTCGCGGGGGTTTATATACACACCTCTGGAGGCTTGCATGGCCGTTCGCGGCGGGAGGGCGACACCTGCGCGTCGAAGGGGAGGTGGTGACGAGGAGGAGTTGGACGAAGAGTTTGCTCGTCCGGCGCTGCGTCCCTCTCGGGTCGCGACGGTTTGTGAAACCCTAACCACGCCTCTCAGCACCGCTCCTAGCGCCCAGCATCGCCCAGTCCGTGGCCGTTCCGTCATCTTCGGCCTTCCCTTGGCTGCCCCTGGCTTCCCCACAATGTCCGCATCGCCCGCCCCGTTGCACACGACGCCCGCCTCTCCCGCTCTCCGCCGCCCCGCCCGCCTTCCCCATGGCCGCGCCAAGCTCCGTCGCCTTCCCCAGTGCACGCTCCAGCCTCGACATCTCCAGCCTCTCGCTTTCCCACCATCAGACCGCGACGGAGATCTGTGAGCTCTTTTACGGCGAGTCCCCGCCCGCATGGCAGACCGTAGATCGCTTCTACGACCCGAACGCAACATATGAGAACCCTTTCGTCACCGCGACCTCCAAGGGCACGATCGGAGACGTCCACGCCCTCTCCCGGTACCTCTCCTCCCTAGATGTCCCGAAGCCGGGCGCCATCCTCTGCACCCTCTTCCGACTCTCGTCGGACCACCGGTGGCGAGATGCGTGGTTCCGAGGGGTGCGAATGTGGAACGAGGTGAACGACATCTCGGAGTGCGAGAGCTTCGGTGCGTCTGCCCTACACTCCGTGATGTTCCGTGCCCGCTGAGCACCGTCCACTGCAGACGGCCACAAACGGACGATGGTCGAACACACCATACACATTCTCATCCTCCCCGGGTTACACCCATACACGCAACCTTCACCTACTGCCGGACATGGTGCATATGCTTCACCCGACTCTGCCATGTCGCTGTCTCTAGCCGACATCTCGTCGCACGCACGACGTCATTATCAAATGTCGTCATTTTACCCACCCTCACCCCTCCACCTCAAGCTCCCCATCATCACGAGGCTCTCATTCAACGATGCGGGAAAGATCATTCACCACCGAGACTTTTGGGATGTCAAGGTGCGTCGGTGTCACATTTGACCCTCAGACCGAGCACTCATGAGTTCACTATAGGATCTCCTCGGACTCGTCCCAGGAATGACTCTCGCGCAATGGATCAGCGGCCGCCTTGCTGCACAGAGTATTAGTGTTGTGGTGAGGGCGGGTCGTGCGCTCTTCGGGAGCTCATCCGTGCAGGACGAGGAGACCGGCCCGCTCCTCGAATCTCCGCTTTCCCCACAGAAGCTCTCTCGCCACAGCTCCCGCGCTGGGTTCACGACTACACCTCACTGAGGTTTCACGATCATGCGAGGACAATCCTGCTCACGACACCAGTGTATCTCTAGTTTTTGTTCGCGCGGCAGCCCTACTCTAATCTGGCAACCCTGCCTACGCACATCTTGCGCATATATACCCCTCCATCGCTTATCTGTCGCTTTCCCCAGGTCACTGTATGCGCTAATTACGCCCTCCCGTCCTGTTGTACCCGTACGCACCTCCGCAATGTCCCAATGACCATGTCTTCTCAGCGTCTCATCCTCCCGCCCGACCAGACACGTGACGCGCATCTGTGATGCGTGCCTGCCTGTTCTCTCCGCCCGGCGCGCAGCTCTCACAGTCCCGCGCCTCCCGCCCGCCCCGTTCCTGGCGGCCCATTCAGTCCCTCGGCAGGCTCACGGGCCCGCTGTGGGCGTGTATGTATGCGCGGCCGCGCCCAGACCGATCGTCTCACCGATGCGCCCAGCGTCGAGGACGTGCGGTCCGCTTTTGGGTGCTTTTACCCAGGGACGAGCGAGGGGCCGGCCCGCCTCGAGTGTGATGCTCACGGTGTGGCTAGATGTTCAAAGATGTTCCCACTGCGGCACGCTGCGATTTATAGGGAAGGAGGGTTAAACTGTTGGTAGGTACGTATTCCAATCGTTGACGATGAGGCGCGCAACAAATGAACACTACACTTGTGCGTTAGTATGGGAAGCTGAAATACGTCCAATGCATCTGGAAGTGCACACATCCAGCTGGCTGTGAACTTCCAACTTACTAGGAAGAATATTTGCCTGTGAGTACAGTTATTTGATTGAACCTAGCTAACGACGCAATAACCCAGTGGTTTTCTCAACATTCGAACTCTATGGCTCGACCTCAACCACAAACTTACCATCAGCATTCCTACAACCATATACACGCATAGGGCCCCCCAATCTCCAGCACATGTCATCGTTGTCCAACCTTCAGGCGAAAGAAGATCTTACACAGCGCCCTACAAGTCCCCAAGCCGCCCAAACCGTCCAATACTACATACGGTAAGCATTGTCCCTACGACGCCGCCCCCTCCTCAGTCTCCCTTTCCAACTAGACAAACAACACTCATTCGCTTCTCAGAACACGCGTAGGTGGTTCAAGCACCCCGGGAGACGCGCCGCGTCCGATCATCGTACTCGCCCGCTATATGAATATATAGCGGTGCTGTGCAGGCGGCTGAAGCATGTGACAGCGAACCAGGGCGAACGCCGCCGCCCTTTCGCGCGACGGTCGGACGCGCGCCCGCACCCTCCCCGAGCTGGCGGCTCAGGGTAGGTGTGGCAGGTGTGGTGCAGCGCGCACCGACGGAGCGGGCCCGCGCGCGTGCACTGCGTGTGCGGCCCCGTGGGCGTACGTACTACGTACATACGTCGATCTCGAACCGCCCTCACTTGAGCACCGCGCTGCGACGCCGAGATGCGGCGCGGGGTGAC
Organism: Porogramme epimiltina; assembly: GCA_900155495.1. NCBI lineage: Eukaryota > Fungi > Basidiomycota > Agaricomycetes > Polyporales > Polyporaceae > Porogramme > Porogramme epimiltina. Next base: position 24,479 of record FTLJ01000651.1, read on the forward strand.
GGGAGCTAACTTGTAGTGCACTACCTTTGCTCGCGCGGTTCTGGCTCGCGTGTCGCGCGCGGGGCCGACGCGCGTTCTGAGCGCCGAGCGGATAGCGGGCCCGCTTGGCTCCCCGCCCCCCGCCGGGCGGGACCGGCCGCCCCGACGGTCGGTCGTCTGCTCGTGCGTCCTCGAGCGTGCGCGCGGCGGCGAATGGGGGCGCTGGGGAGTGTCATGGCGGAGCCAGCGAAAGGGTTCGAGGCACGCGCGTCGCGCGCTGTGGAACGTTGGATCGCCGGGGTCGACTTTCGGGCCTCGCGCTCGCCCGCTCCCTGTGCACGGTGGGCGACATGGCGATACGCACAGATCCACGCGGTGGGGGTGGGGCGCGCCATACATGGCGGGATGACGTGCTGCTGGGAGGGTCCGCGAGCGTCGTCGAGCTCGAGGACGGCATGTGAGAGGCCCGTCCGATCAAGCGGACGGGGCGCAGATCCATCTCGGTAGTGTGCGGGGCGGGTTCTCGGTCCCAGAGAAGGAACAGCGCGCCACGCGATCAGGCGGCGGGAGTGCATATGGAGATCCACTGGGCATGTTTCGTGACGAGGTGCGGGATATGGTGCGCTATGGCAGGCTTTGGTGCTGCAATCGCGTACGGGGAATGTTGGGCTCTCATGGCATATCTTTCTAAACTTTGTCGTCCGCTAGTTATCATAGGGTTAGTGTATCTTCAGAGGAATCAAGGGGAGGGCGTTCACTACTCCGAGCCTTTCCATATGTTTCTTGGACTTCAGGTCACAAATGTGCCTACGCCACTGGGCGAGTCCGAATTTCGAGGCGAGCCCGGACTTCGAGGGAGACCGAGAACGGTCCTCGCATCCACACTAGTCGCAACCGGGCAATACCTATCGACACTCTAGACGTATAGTACTGCCTATCGCCAGTAACATGGACCATGAATAAACGTGCATGTACGAGAGACACGGCAGCTATGATAACAGGTGAGCAGCCATACCCCATGTGTATGCCTGGTGTCAATGCCGAGCACGGGGAGAACATATGCAGTGCCTGTTTCGTGAGGGCTGGTAGAACAGGGTCCATGCGGCTGACAGGGACGCTTCCGTACGCACATGCAAAGTTTCATCAGGAGCGTTGTGTCCCTCGGCCTTCCGTGTCGACGCAGTGAAGGCTGCTGGAGAAGAACTCTGACTGCGGTGGAATGTGAATCAATGTCTAATAGGCTGCGGACCTGTATGACCACACCTTGTTCCTCGGCGACGGACTCTTCTGAACTCAAAAATGGGCTGCAAAGAGGGTGGGTTTACCGGGTGATCTGTTGTTGAACGGCCAGCGCGGAGATGAACAGGACAGACGAAGGAGAGCTGTTCATGCAGGGACGACAGAACCCTGATCTTGGACGGCGTACGTGTGGTACACTTGCTTCCTCGCAGTCGGTCTGGCCATCTGGGTGGCGCAACGTGTGGAAGGGGCGTCGCGGGATCCCGCTGCCGTACAGGACGTCTAAAGATAAGTGCACCACAACGAAGGTGACGGCGACCTGGGGCTTCTCTGCGGACGACGGCGACCGAGCGGGCGGGGCGGGGTCGGGGGGTGTGCCGCACCGCGTGATAAGTGCTTGGGCGCGATACGGCCGCGCTGGAGAAGAGCGGCCGCACCTGGAGGAGTCACCGGTGCTTCGACGGGCCTGGGGGAAGGGCGCTCGGAGGGAGACAGCATCCGCGCCCCTTCGACACCTTGCGCGATTGGGCTGCACGCTCGCGTTTTCTTGGGATGTTTCGCCGGAATCAGCAGGCAGGCCCGAAGGACACCGAGGTGCCCGCATGCTCGGTGAGTCATCGATGGTGCTGCTCAGGGCATGGCTCGAGCGAGGACGTCCTGCAGAACAAAAATTTGCTTGGCCGGAAGGGTGGTGGAAGGTCGTCGAGGTCGAGGACCCGTCGGTGGTCGCCTGCAAACGGCCGAGTCGGTCAAGTCCCTGATCAATCCGTTTCCCGGGGCGTGGGCGTGCCCGTCGCCCGATCACCCCGTGTCGGCGAGCCGACATGCCATATGGGGCACCGCGCGATCGGTGACCGAGGCGGCGTCACAGAGCACAGCCCCCGGACGACGACTTTTCCACCCACCCCCACCATCTCATCCTCGGCCTAGCCGCGCCGATGCGCCATACGTCCTCAATCGAGACGTGCATCCGCCAAGGCACCTGCAAAGACATCTGCAGCCATGCCGCACGCACCGTGAGTCATCCCCACACCACCGCCGCCCCATCATGTTTACGTTGCGTCGCCGCAGGTCAGGCTGACGCTGACGACATGGCGGACTATGTGCGGTTCTTCCGGGCCAGTCTTCTGACGGATGGGGTACGCGAAAAACGGCCCAGCGCACGCCGAACAGACATCCGTCATCTGCGTCAGACCGGATGCTCGTTGTCAGAGCGCTTTGACGCGGCTTGACAGGCAAAAGATAGAGGTGAGCATCTCGGATTCTCGCTCCCATATAATTTGGGCCACGGCGTGCCGTACGAGCCTACTTGGTGGCCCCTCGTCATGAGGTGCCCCCAGCGGCCCTTCTGCCGTCGCGGCCAGCTGCCTCCAAAATACGATGGGGAGACAAAAATACGAAATAGAGGCAAAGTGAACGCGAAGCGGGTCCAACTTCTAGCTCGCCGCGTCGCTGGGGCGGAGGCGCCTTGTCTTATCAGATAGTCCGCTATCTGTTAATTGGCAAGCCCCACTTCTGGGGCTCCCGATCATATCAGATAATCTTTCGGGTTTCCATCCGATCTTAGCGCCGGTGATAAGAGCGGTGGGGCGGCGCATGGCAGCGCATGGCCCGTCATCGCGTCTCTCCGCCCCGAACGCTAGCGTCCATGCGACAGACAATCTGCGCCATGTCTTCCTCGTTCTATATTTGTATCACGCAAGCCTTGCTTGCCGACACAGCGGGTGAAGAAATCACGCTCGTTGCCCGGGGCCGGGTCCCTCGACATCATCGGGGGCATTGTCCCAAAGTGTAAGCCCCCGTAAGGTCACAATGCCGTCTTTCGCGTTATGCACGCCCAAGCATGCCACTGATGGTCATGTAATACCCCTGGCACACGTCGTCCCACGGGTAGATGCCCCCGCGGCGTACCCGCATGCGTAAACTCCGTCTTATTCTCGGGTTCATAATTTTCATTGAGCCAGGTCCCGTGTCACAACAGCTCCCTGTGACCTCGGGCATACCGACCGAGGCATTTCTGTTCCTTGACTTGGCGTCGTCGGCTCACATTTCCCCCTGTCGCAGGATACACAAGCTACTCTTGAAGTTCTCTTTCAGAAAACGGAGGATTCCCCAGACATGAGCAATTTGTGCTATGCAATGTGGAAATCATCAACACACGTGCAAGTCTGGCAACGCACACGAGACGGCTGCAATGCACCATGCAGAGCCAATCACCGCCCACTTCGTTCTCCCGCCGCGCCTGAATATGGACCGCACATCCTCCGAGGCTAGATTCGCGCCCGCGCGATCGAGGTTAGATCGCCTGGTGCCCGACGAATTGCGCGCGAACCCATGTGGCCACCCCACAAGGCGCTTCTCCGCTTCTTTCACGGCGCGCGCGGAAGATCAAGCGTCTCGTATGCGCGTACGGCTATCTGGGGGAGCATTTTCCCAGCTCTTGGAGAGCCATCTCTCCGTCTCGGGAGCGGGAGGAGGTGCTACTTATATCTGAGCGCGAAGAATGGATCGTCTCCAGGAGTCCCTCAACGGCAAACCGCCCGCCCCTCCACTTCCAGCTATAGCTCAGGATGAGTGCCAACACCTCCCTCAGCCTCGCCGCTTCTCCTTCCTTCGGCTCCGCTGGACCTAGCGGGTCCCCCGCTCCAGGCGGACCCGGTGGAGCACCTCCTAAGGGTCCCAAGCCCGTCAGCCCGGACAAGGCGACTCGCCTCTGGCGCAACCTCCACTACCCGCAGGAGATATGGTGGGCCATCGCCTGCTTCATTGCGGTGATCGCGGTCTTCCAGTTCGCATCGTGGGCCCTCGCGAAGTACCGCTCCCGACGTGGGGTCAAATCGACGTCGGCCGCTGAGGCCGAGGCGGGCGGCGCCCCCGCCGCGGTTCGCCGCTTCGCGTGGCGCAACGTGCCGTCTGCGGTCATCAACGCCTGGCGGGTCACCGCCTTCCGGTTCACGCTCAACATCGGGCAGTCGTACACCCTCAACCTCGCCGAGGTGTTCGTCACCTGCGCCTACATCATCGCGCTCTTCACATGGGAGTTTATCAACAGTATGTGGCTTGGTTCGATGGTCGTCATGCTTCATGCTCATACATCGGTCGACAGCGACGAACCCGACTACGGGAAAGAAGTGGGACCCGCTATACACGGGCAACAGGGCCGGCGTCATCGGTTCGAGCCAGCTGCCTCTCGTCACCGCCCTTGGAATGAAGAACAACGTCATCTCATGTGCGTGCATACCGCACCTTCCATCGTCGCTTCCTACATTCTCTGACTTCATCTCGCAGACATCACGGGCATCAGCTACGATAAGGTCCGTTTTCATGCCGCCTCCCGCGCGTGCGGTCGATACTGAATCAGATTTTTGTAGCTGAACTACATTCATCGCATGACTGCTCGCGTAGTCTTCGTGATGCTCTGGCTGCACGGCGGTCTGAGGGTACGTCCAAGACCGTTGTTTTGAAGGTACCTACTAATAGTCATATACGCTTAGTTCGTGACACTCGATCCAGGGGAACTCGAGGAGGGTTGGCTTCGCCTCGGCATAATGTCCATGGCCGCCTTCAGCCTTCTCGTATTGATCTCGATCCGCCCTCTCCGCGCCCAAACCTATGAGATCTTCTACTTCACCCACTTTGCTACTGTCTTGTACGTTATCATACGCTGACTCCCGTATCAGCAGCTTACCATCTATTTCAGGATCATGCTCCTTGGCGGATACTTCCACGCAGCGGAGTTCCATTTGGGCAAGTGGATTTGGCCTTCCTTCGTTATCTGGGGCTTCGACCGTGCGCTGCGCTTCGCCCGCGTCGTGTACTACAACCACCTCTACTTCGGCTTCCACAAGACCGCCCACCGTCTTGATGCCTCCGTCGAGCTCCTCTCACCGCACTTCGTCCGGCTCCACATCGAGCGTCCGCCCCACTTCCACTGGACCCCCGGCCAGACCGCGTTCCTCGTCATGCCGACCGTGTCCGCATTCCCGCTCGAGGCACACCCGTTCACGATCGCATCCGTCGACTCCCACTACCAGCTCGAGGGTGTCAAATCGCCGGTATCGGAGACTGACCAAGAAAAGGCGGTCGCCCTGGCCGGTCACGACGCAGCGCCGTTCTGGAAGGAGCTCGTGTTCCTCGTCAACGTTCGCGAGGGCTTCACCAAGCGCCTCGCGACCTGCGCAGCCAAGGGGGAGAAGGTCAAGGTGCTCATCGACGGCCCGTACGGGTTCTCCCCGAGCCTCGACGCGGATGACACGGTCGTACTCGTTGCGGGTGGCTCTGGCGTTTCGTTCACGCTCTCGACGTTCCTCGGCGTGCTCAGCCATGTGCAGCACGGGAAGAGCAGGTGCCGCAAGATCGTGTTCATCTGGTCGATCCGCGATGCCAGTGAGTCTTCTCTTTCTCCCTCGCTTATCTCACGCTGATGCTCATACCCACCCAGACCACATCGACTGGGTGTCTAAGGCTCTCTCCAAGGCGCTCGAGCTCGCCCCGCCCGAGGTTGAGGTCTCCGTCCGCATCTTCGTCACCGGCAACGCATCCACGGCTGCCGCCGAGGCTGACGCGCGACAGTGGAACGAGGACGACTCAGTGCACTCGTCCGAAGGCTCCGCGTCCCACAAGGAAGGCAAGGCTCACACGCCGTCGCTCCTGAGCTACCCCGCCGTCGCTGTTGCGCAGGGCCGTCCGGACCTCCCCGCGCTCCTCCGCGAGGAGGTCGACACGAACGCGGGGCGTATGTCTGTTACTGGTGCGTGTAACCGTCCGTGCTTGCGGGAAGGGTCGATCGCTGACCAACTTTCGGCACTTTACAGTTTGTGGCTCCCAAGGTATTGCGCGTGCATGTCGCGCGGCGCTGTGCATCCCGCTGTCCAACGCGCTCACGGGCGGTCCGAGCGTGGTTCTCCATGTGGAGTCGTTCGGCTACGCGTAGATCTGCCGTTTACTGGCTTATGGCTCTCCTAGGGTTTATGGTTCCCCCCTTTATCATCCACCTTTGTTTGCATGTAGTCCACCTTGAGCTCTCTCTCGTGTTCCTCTTCTTCTATCATGCCCATAGACTAGACGATGTATCCTTAGCTTACTATCCTTATCCCAAAATGTTGTATGGAGAATTTATAGGGGTGCGCACTCCGGAGCCTCCGCAGGTCACGTGCTGCCATCGGGCCGCCCGGCCCCCCGCCCAGTTACAACTGGGCTGCGGTAACTTGGTGCTTAGGCTGTTGGGCTGCGACTACTACATGGCGGTGCGGGTAACTTGTCCTCTTTCCCGCAATACGTCTTTTGTTAAGTCCCTCGCCCCTAATATCTCTGTGGTTGTCTTGAATCATGTCTTCTGGTAAGTCCCTGCTCGTACTGTTCTCCGAGGGGATCTTGAGACAGTCCCATTCATCTGATCATCGTCGTGCTACATTGGCAGCTCGCCGTTTAAACTTCCCATCAGACCTCAAATTTGACGAGGCGGACGTGGCGACTGCGAGAAGCCTGGCCTACACCGACGTGCAAGAGTGGTGTACCTCGAGGACGAAAGAGTACCAGACATACGTCTCTGCCCTTCGATCGGTGCGATGGCAGTCGGAGCACCCTTTAGACCCAGGGCACAGTGGCTTAGCCATTGAAGACGCGAAGAAGATCCCGCACTTGGAGGCCTCTGAAGTAACCGGCTGGTGCGACTCACGAATCTGCGAGTACAAGTCCCGGATCCGCGGCCTCCGTTCCATCCGTAATTCGGCAGCCCCAATCAACTACTTCCTCCCCACAGAGCTCCTCATGGAGGTCTTCTGGAACGTACATTATCATGATTCTTCGAAGAACTGCAGACTCTCTATACTGCGTGTTTGTCGCGCCTGGTACACCGTTGCCTGCGAGACACCTCAAGTATGGGCGAATCTGCTGAGTGTCCATATGGATCTACGGAAGCCAACCCCCGGTCTACTCAGGTCCCTGAACATCATGCTCGACCGTTCCGCCACCGTCACCTTCCAACTGTCTCTCGAAGGGCTTCCAGATGCAGTTGTAGAACTGTTCATTCCCCACAGGCACCGTATCTCCTCCTTCAATGTGTATATTGGAAAGCGGGAGGATGGAGCATTGAGGCGAATTCTGGAAAGTGGGATGGCACAGCTTCGTGAACTTGACATACAAGTCGATGCACGATCCTGGGAAAGAAGTTATCAAGACGTCCCACCTTCAAGTTGTCTCCCCTGTCTCGCCATCCTTCGCTTACCTCGTCCTCATTTCCCCCCGGAGTCTGCATCATCTTCTCTCCGTCACTTGAAACTCGTACAGTGTGGCTGCCACAAGAAGTATCTCAGCCCAGAAATTGAGGAGAGCTTCGACCCCTTGCTCTCTGCGCTACAACAATGCATCAACCTTGAAACGCTGGACATAGAATACGGGCTCCCTAATGTGATGGAACTCTACATGGGCGAAGGTCCTCCGCTACAGATCCTAGATCTCGAGGGGATTTACGCTTCTCAAACCACAGATCTGCCTGCACTTCGCTCTATCTACATCCGAGACTACGCTCGTGCCATGGGCATCTTTCTCTCCCACATCCGCTTCCCTGATACGACATCCGTAGGCCTGTATGTTGAACAGACACGCGGCAAGCTCTGCCGCCTCCGCAGCGGCCTCCCCGGCCTCACACGTTCAGAGCGTGTGCACGCGACATTCCAAGGGAGCCGCGTGGACCTCGAGATATCGATACCCCGGGCCAGGTTAGTCGCCGTATCCGACGAGGAAGAAGAAACAGATGACGGGGAAGAAAAAGAGGAGGATGAGGTGTTGCATATGACCATCGATCCCAGGTCCCGGTTCCTGTGGATCCCAGACTTCAGGATCGTGGTGGGTGCGATGTCGGAGGTCGCGACGCTGTTCGCGCCGATCGAGACGGTCACAACGCTCGTAGTTGATCAGATCCTCTTGCCCAACATAGGCGAGGAGACATCTGAGCAGAGGATATCGGCGTGGTTAACGCTCTTGGGTGGGTTCCGTAGACTAGAGAGATTGGAGGTGCCGAAGAACACATATTTGGAGGAGATTATTTGCGCCGCTGAACGTCTGGCTGGTGACGGGTCTGACTTTGCCGGAGATTGGTCAGGTTCCGCCACCGATACGATCCCGGAGAGTGGGTTTATGCTCGCGCGAGGCGAAAGCGGGCCGGATCTCTACATAGTAGTTTGTGAGACGTGACTCCGGTTGGGGAAAGCACTTGCAATGATCTACCATAGGAGACGTTATAACAGCCTGTGTATGCAGTAACATTCATTGGAGCTGAAAATTTCCTAGGACTCGCATGCAATATTCTGGCTTCGTTGACGCGACTCGTCTAGATGTGTTCTACCTTGTGACCCGTATCGGATTGGCCATGTAGTCTGGCATGACTGGATTCTTCCGAGAGTCATGGCTTTGAATTTGAAGCAGTTCAAGTTGACCAACCTCACACAATCATTAGTGGCGTGAAATCGTGGGAATCGGGGACTAAGCCGGTCTTTTCCAAATTCCGGGCCGGGTTGCACAGCCCCCAAGTGGGCGGTCATCGGCTTTCGCTGAGCAAGCCGCCGTCTTTCGAACGTTCGTGTCCTTCGACAACTGCTCACAATGTTGTGGCTGTCTTGTACCATGTCTTCTGGTACGTCGCCTTTCACATTGCTCTTCCAGATGATCTCAGAATCGACCACCTATCTGATAGCCGATTGCTATGTCGTCAGGTAGCGGTAGTACGAACTTGTTGCACCTCCCATCAGGCGTCCAACTCGATGAGGCGGACGTAACGACTGCAAGAAGCCTCTCCTATTCTGAGGTGCAGGAATGGTGCAGCTCCAGGACGAAAGAGTACCAAACCTACATCTCTGCTCTTCGATCTGTGCGACAGTCGGAGGACCCTTTGTACCCAGAGCACCACGGCCTGGCGATCGAAGATGCAAAGGGTATTACACGCCTAGAAACCTCCAAAATCGTCGACTGGTGTGATTCGCGCACTCGAGAGTACAAGTCTCGCATCCGTGGCCTCCGTTGCATCCACAATTCGGCGGCCCCAATCAACTACTTCCTTCCCATAGAGCTTCTCATGGGGGTCTTCGGGAACCTGCGCTATACGTCACTGAAGAAAAACCGACTTTCTATCCTGTATGTTTGCCGCAGCTGGCACTCCGTTGCCTGCGAGACCCCTCAATTCTGGGCGAACATGCTTGGCGTCCATTGGGATCTGCAGAAACACTCTCCTAGGTTGCTCAAGTCGTTAAAGACAGTTCTCGATCGTTCCGGTATCCTCACCTTCCCACTGTCTCTTCAAGGGTTTCCGGATGCATTTTTGGAATTATTATCTCCTCACAGGCACCGCATCTCGTCGCTTACTGTGAAGATCGGTGCACAGGACCGGGATGGACCACTGGGACGATTGTTAGAAGGGGGGATGGCTCAGCTTCGTGAGCTTCATGTAGAGCAAATAGGCGGCGGCGTAGGCATCTACCCTGACGTCCCACCGTTTATCTGCCTCCCCTCTCTCACCATCCTCCATGTAGCCGGTCCTCATTTCCTCCCCGAGTCTGCATCATCTTCCCTCCGTCATCTGAAGCTTACCCGCTGTCGCTGCCACGCGTACTATCTTGGCGAAGATGATGTGGAGAGCTTTGATCCGCTATCGTATGCACTCCAGCGATGTACTAGTCTGGAGACCCTGGAGATAAAATACGGGCTGCCCAAAGTCGCAGAACCCTACGACGGCGAAGACCCTCCGCCACAAGTGCCTAACTTCGGGAGCATCCACGCATCTCATATCGCGGAACTTCCCGCGCTCCGCTCCCTTTATGTTGAAGATTACGCCCGCGCCACGGCCGTCTTTCTCTCCCTCATCCACTTCCCGGACACTACCCGTGTAGATGTGCGCATCAAGGGCTCGCGAGGGGCGCTTTGCAGCCTCCGCGCGGGCCTTCCCAACCTCGCACGCGCGGAATACGTACGCGTGACCTTCCTCGGGAGCCATGTGCACCTAAATGTATCGCGGCCTGGGGCGGTTACCGCACCGAACATAGATTGGACGACGCTCGTGACCATCAATCCCGGATATCCGTACGAGTGGGAGCCAGACTTCAGCCTCAACGCATATGCGATGTCCGAGGTTGCAGCGCTGTTCGCCCCAGTCGAGACGGTCACGACTCTCGTGGTGGACGCGTTCTTCTTGCCAAACACGGGCGTGGGTACGCCTGCGCAGAGAGTGTCGTCGTGGACGACGCTCTTGAGCGGGTTCCGGAAATTGGAGAGATTGGAAGTGCCGAAGAACACATCGTTGAAGGAGATTATGCGCGTGGCTGGACGCGTGGCTGGAGACGGGTCTGATCTTGCCGGGGTCTGGTCAGGTTCAACTACCGACACTATCCCGGAGAGTGGATTCGTGTTTGCGAGGGACAACGGCGGCCCAAATCTCCGTATAATTGTTTCCGGGACTTGACTCTGTTATAATGTAGCACAGTATTCTGGGAAGTGCAACTGTGCAAAGCAACATTCATTGAGATCTGAGGTTTTCTAGGACATTTACGTTGAAACATTCTGACAGAAACTCAAACTCGCGTACGACGTCAAGGCCCGACTTCGACCCGTCCTCATATCCTACTGCTGAATGCAGATCACTGCACGGTGGCCGCTCTACCTGGTGTAGAAGACGAGGCTGGAGAGGTTAACTGCAACATTCGGTTAATAACTCGTCATAAGCAACTCCCAGATTTTGGAAGCAGTCGGCAAGAAAGACCTACGCTTGCTGCCCTTGTTGGAGAAGCTTCCGAGCCCAATGATGTTCTCCGTGACCCGGAATGGAGTGCCCTCGGTACCTCCGCAGTATTCCTAGAAGAAATTGCCACGTATGAGCTGCACGGGGCCGAACGAGGAAAATAAAGAGTTCACCTTGGTGACACGAGTGGTCCCCTTCGCAGTGTCGCATACGAAGGCAATGGAAGACACCACCTCCCGGGGAGAGTACTTCTCGATCGTCCCCGCGCGTTCACACACTCCCACGAGGATTTCGTTCTCTGTAGCGACAGAACAGGGGCGTTGGATCAGTACAAGGCGTCATGGAAGAATAAGAGAATGAAAGACCATGGAACTGGAGCACCTCAGCATCAGGGGAACTCATTGCCGTGCACATACAGCGCGGACTGCGATCCATGGAGGAGCCGGTATATGACGGAAATACCGTGTACCTGAGATACGGATGTTGTGAGTGTCAAAGGATGGCTATAGTGATACTATCCTCACAATTCCGTCACGGGAGGAGACCTCGATATGGTCGATCGGGTGGATCGGGTCAATCTTGGGAGTTCCGTCAGCTCCGCGCTGCACTGGAGAGACAATTTAGTGCTCGATGCACGAAAGCACTAATCAAAGACATACAGTTCTCCCTGAGAGCGCCATTGCCTGCGATGAAGTGGCCATGAGTTTATTGCGATTCTGGTTAGTTAGAATGCATACCATCCTTACCCATGTATAAGGTATTTTCGGTGAAGGTCCCTTGAGTTCCCCCCAACAACGATCGGGGCTTGGGTACATTTATATGTTTGCGAAAAGAGGGGGTATGTCCGTGTGATACGCATGCTGATTCATCTGGCTAACGCTACTCCCGTTAGATGTAGACAGCATGACGATATGCACGTCATTGGGAGCGACGTGGACCCTATCATGGAAAGATGCCTGAAGTGGGTGCTATGAAACCGAGATTGTGTTATACCTGCTCGAACACCTCCGGGGCTCAGTTATTCCGACGCAAGACGACATCGTGGGACCTTGTGCTCACCGGTGGTATCTACTGCTATGTGGTCGCAGGGAGGAGACCGGATGAAATTTCATATAGTGGCGCAGGGTATCATAGAGCTGCCACGACACTGAGAGCGGGGAAGAAGAATCACCTATGTCGAAAGCGGCTGCCTCGTGTTTCCAACCGAGGTGATACGATGCACTGAGGTCAGGTAGTAGCATCTAAGCTGCACCTTTTAGCCTTCCACGTTTTTATTGCTGAAATTAGATCCAAGGTAAGCATCGTCTCAGCGCGTCCAGACGTCAATCAAAAAGGATATCACAGAACCTAAAACCCCTGGGGCATCTGCGAGTAGCGTATCTTTTCCGTATTTTGGACGACGAATTCGGGATATCCGATATCGATGTCGATGAGCGTAAGCGTCGGATGGTCGGGGTTTCCGCGAGCCATACTGCGAGTGCTTCTATTGCCGACAAGAGACACAACCTAAACCGAACTGCGCTTGCTTTTGCTACATCTGACATCCGACACAGTCGTGATGATAAACCGCGGCGAGCCTCGCGGTACGCCACCTAGTAAGCGGAATAGTGCTGAATGGCAGGAGGAATGAGGGGTACCTTCTGGACAGCGTGCAGTTGATGCAGCAATCCCCTGTCCAGTTATTGATCCTGTGCCCTCTACGGGGGCAAACTAGCAGTCTGAATGGTGGTGGAAATATATCATCTGAGTTATGCATAGGGGCAAAAACACTGGTGATACCCACCGTGTTAGTCCGGCTTGCAGGCTGAGCGGACGGAAGCCACAAGATCGAGTGTTGCATGCTCGATAAGAAAGTGGCTTTGTAAGATAAATACACGCAGCGTTATCTTGTCCAGGTGAAGGAGCATGAGCACCTCGAGCTGAAGCTAACATCTTGAACTTCGTTCAACTTGAAATTCGACCTTATCGAGCAGTGCGGAACCGCGGGAATTCCTAGAAATTGTCCCGGTTTCTTCCGAGACGCCGCGACTCGATGGGCGCTTATGATGGGCGCCAGTGTCCGGCTTGTGCACAATGCCATCCCTTGAGAGTCTACTATTCTTAGCATTCAGCTCCACGAAACCCAAGGGTCACCGTTGTCTCGTCAAGCCCTATCTGGAGGTGACTCTCCCGTGATTGGACTGATGCAAGAAGACCAGTCAGCGGACGCTCGTTGTAAGTCAGCAGCGCCATAACACCGCGTTTCTAGATTTCTAGTCGATTTACTTATCGTTTTGTAGGGATGCCGCTATAGTATGCAGGCAACGCCTCGAGTTTCTTGCTTCGTACTGGCAAGCTGAAAGCCGTCACATGTCGAGTTCAATGCACAAGATGGACGCGAAGATCAGATCGACCACCGTGGATGAGCTAAGTTCAGGGTCCCTTAGCGGATGCCGTTGGTGTCAGTTCGTCCTGCGTGTAGCAGGGAACTCTATGTGGCAAGAACTCGACGAAATAGGGACACTGAAATTGCGGGTCCATATTAACGAGACCAACGTTCGAAATACGTAGTACCACAGCCTGCATATATCTAGTTCTGAGTACTACCTGTACACAGTCGAAGGTAAGTCCGACAATCAGGTGCTCGTTATCAAAATGATCGCCAACTGAGCTCTTTTCGACTTCTTCAGGTGACTCAAGCGCACGTCATATTCCAGGAAGAAGGACCAGAAGAGATGTGAGCACCAAGGAGTGTTTCGAGCTCGTCAAAGAGAGCATAGATTATTGCTTGAATGACTTCAAAGAGCATGAGGAATGTGCACGGCTCCACGACGCGGAGTCGGCACTACCCACCCACGTCGTAGATTGTGCGGATCCCGAACATCCCCGTCTTGTCGCCACGAACGGTGCGCGGTGCCACTACGTCGCGCTAAGCTACGCCTGGGGAGGAGATCAGTCACACAAGACACAGACCACACACATCGCGGCTTACATGCGCTGTATCGACCTCGTACTTCTCCCTCAGACGATCCGGGACGCAATCTGGACCACACACGCTCTCGACATGCGCTACCTGTGGACGGACACGCTGTGCATCATCCAAAACGACGTTGACGACAGCAACCGTGAGCTCGCGAGCATGACGGGCATATAAACGAATGCGCACCCCACGGTCGTCGCCGCGAGCGCCAGCCACGCTAGCCAAGGCTCTCTCCATACGTGCGAAGAGTTGGCCGCGAAAGAGGACACCCCACTCCCGCTGGTGCTCCCAGAAGGCACCTCTGGCACCCTATGGGCGAGCCGCGTCAGGTACGCCCCTCATTACGCAGGGTGCGAGCCGATCGGCGGGCGCGGGTGGTGCTTCCAAGAGGCCGTGCTCTCCGCACGCTGCATCGTCTTTGCGACGCACACGGTCGTCTTCCAGTGTCGGTGCATGACCGAGTGCGTGGGGGGCGCGGGGAACCCGTGCTGGACAGAAGTGAGTCAAATCGAGGCCCTGTACCAGTACAAGCTGCCCGCGCCGGGTGGGTTCGGCGGGAAGGCCTACTCTGGGCGGATGCCAAAATTCAAGTGGAAGGCACTCCTCCGGGAGTACTTGCGGACCTCCGTCACGCAGCCTGCGGACCGGCTCGTCGCATTCGCGGGGGTCGCGGAGCGCTTCTCCGAGGTATTCCCTGGAGTGCGTTATCACGCGGGCCTATGGGAGGATCGCCTTGTCGAGCACTTGCACTGGTTTGTCGAGACGAAGCACCCGCCCGTACTCCCCGCGCCCGCCCCGCGTCCGTCGGCGTATCGAGCACCAGCTTGGTCCTGGGCCTCCGTCGACGGCGGGATCGAGTTCGAAGATTTGGAGTACATGTCGGTGACGTTTCTCGCGCATGTCGTGCGATGTGAAACGACGCTAAGGCACACAGAGCTGCCTTTCGGTGAGGTCACTCCTAAGACCCTCGTCCTCCGCACCCCTGTCATCCCATGCAAGCTGCAGCGGAATCAGAAGCACTTCTACGCCGAGGTGTCTATCTTCGTGAATGAGGAGAGATGTCACCACGAGTGAGTGCGCATGGTACGCGTAGAAACCGAGTCCGGATGGCGACACGAATGGAATCGAGACTACTATTTCTAAGGGTACTACAATTTAGCTGCTACTCCAACAACAGAAATGGTGTAGTAGATAACCCATGACTCCCAACGTTGCCGAAGTTCAACTAAGCCACTGTCCCTGCTTAGTGGGTATTGTGCTTGATGTAGCACACAAGGCCACTAACTGCAACGCCGCGGCAAATAGCACCATCGCAGACCACCTTTAATAATAGTTGCACAAAGAGACGAAAGACCTACTAGGATCTCCATCTGTTCCTGAGAAGCTTCCGAGTGCAATAATGCTATCCCCGACGACGCAGAATGGAGTTCCAGGATATTTGGTCCCCTTGCCGGTCGGGGCATCGTGAATTGGCTAATGAACGAAAATAGATGTCCAGTATTGGTCCATTCAATGAGGAACAGTTGAACATACTACTCACACCATGTGTACGAACACTCCCATTCCTGATGTTGAATATTATAAAACTGATGGAGGGTATGCTATCTGTGTCGCTATGGCCGCACACCCCTATCAGACGTTCATAATCTATAATGAACAAATAGGAGTTAAGGTCATACCATGGATGGTTGGTAACAGGAATAAAGACTACCTTTGAGACTGACTTTCACCTCTGGTCCGGAAGGGCCCTTATTGCCGTGCCTGAAAGTTCTAGAGATACGATATCCCTCTTCGTACCCGCCCCCAGTGGCCTTCTCTTTTGCCTTCTCTGGGGTCTTCTCTTTTGCCTTCTCTGGGGTCCTCTCTTTTGCCTTTTCTGGGACCTTCTTTGCGAGCCTATACTTGATTGAAATGCTATCTATCTTGAGTATAGATCGCGTGAACATTAGATAGCTGACAATGTTGTGTTTACTTACCGCACAGTCATTTTTCCCCCCGAGAAAGACCGTGATACTGGCAATTGGGCATTGCGGATGGACCAAGATTCCCTCACTCGAGCCTTTGATCTGGTCCGCCTCATCCTTTGACAGCGCCTTTTCTGGAGGACAGCTTGGTGCTTAGCGAGACGCAGATATTTGATATACCACTACTAAAGTGCTTACTTTCATCAAGAAATACGGATCCTATGACCGCGTTCAACATTGCCACGCATCAGCTTTATTAGAGGAATATATACCTTTCGCATCCATACGGAACAAGTCACTACGGAATTTCCCGCTCTGTCCACCGATAATGGTACTGGTAGTAGTGTAGCTGTTCATGTTATCAAAAGAGGTCGGCTAGACCGGGTGGGGGGCGTTGGGGGTGCTGGGAGGGACGAGGGATGACGCCTCAGGCTGGGTATATATGCCTAATCGAAAGGGAGCATAAGTGGTCACGGGTTTCTATAGAGGACGTCTTCTGACTGCCTCGCCTTTGTCGAACCCCTTTCAAAAGTGGAAAATGTGGAGATATCTTTCGTTGAACGTTGATGGTAATTCCAAGCTAGACACGCTGTTCCACTGCCAGGGACTTCCATTCCGGTTGGTCCGACCGGACGCCCATCCATTCATGATTTAAGTTGAACCGATGACTTCGGAGCACCGCTTATCCTCCATCTGAATCCTTGGGAAGACATAAAATTACGAGATGCTCGGAACATTCGCCTAGCGCTTTCCGAGCTCTACAGAAATGATTGTAACATTAGATTTTTCAACAGTTACCTGGTTCATTATTCATCTTGACTATACTACACCGTGGCTGCCTCCTCATCATGTCTTGCAAATATTTACAATGGATTCTAAGTTTTCAACTCGCAACAGCTGCTCCTATCTGTTGGGTCTGACTTATAACAACCCAGCAAGGATTATTTCTGAATAGAAGGCATCAATATGCTCACAATGATGCCCTAGATCTTTGCTAGGGAAGTCCTCGAAAACAACGACATCCGAGACTCCGTGAAACGAAGTAGTGCTCTCAGACTTCAGTGCTCATGCCTTGGATAAGCTTAACTATATTATTGCAAAAGGCCTCGTCTCCAGAGATCCGAATGCCGGCATTGGAAGTACCGAAGATGACGAAGGCCTCGGAGAATCCAAGGCTCAAGATCATATCTAGAGTGTACTTCTCGATGCTGCGCCTCTGTGACCAAGCACTCCTACAAGAACCAGTCTCTGGAGGTGCAGTATGTGGGAGAAATAGTAGGGGGCAGTTGTCATAGTTAAAAATCTAACCGTTGGGTATGACCCCTTGATTTTGAGCCTCGTAATCGGACTCGAACTCGCTCCACCAACTTTTGTGTCTGAACATCAAGGTCCAACATGTGCTGCACTTACCCATTTAAGATTAAGTGAAACATAGGTGGACGCACTCAGGTGACCGACTCACTTTTACTCGCCCTCTTCTTAGAGAGCCAAACTGGACGAATTTCTCACACGTTCTGATTGGCATGCGCCCATAATGGGTGCTTAGATATCTCAATTGAGTTCAATGGAACTCTATGCACAGGAAGGTGTCCGAAATGATCCTTCTATCACCTCAGGAAGTGGCACTTGAAGACCGCATGTGCGCTCGGCCGCGCGAGCTCCTCAACACAAAATCCGCGCACCGCCCGCTCTTAGCTTTCGTCAACGCTGAGGAGCGCTTCCGACGGGCGCCGGGGTCTTCGGCATGCTCCCCGACATCGCGGACGACGACTGAGATCCCGGGCCCCGAACTAGCGAGTTGACACGACACAACGTGAAGGGCAGGGGAGTTTCTCTTCATGCATGTACACCGGTCACTGGGATTTCTTCTCCGGCTTCTCCTTACGCCCGGGACGTTGTGTGAAACCTTCAAGTTGTTTGTTGACTTCTTCGCTCGCAGCCGCGGTGTGGACAGCCCTCACGCTCCGGTGGCGGGGGTCCAAAGCGCCGCGCAGCCTTTAACGATAGAAATTTTCATTCCGCTCCTATTCCACTTTACCCTACATCACCCCACACTGACGGCTGAGGGCGCTGCCTGCCACCGCAGGCGCCTACCACTACCGCGCCCTCCATATTCTTCCTCTCGGAGTATGTCTTGCGATCCTCTCGCCCTCCCCTACATACTTTAGCTACCGCGTAGTTCATGCCTACCATAGGGTCCGACCATGGAGGGCAATCAACGAGGATTCAAAAGAAAAAAGAGCGTATGTGAGTCCACCACTTCAAGTTGGTCGGCGCCGGCGCAAGTAAAGATCTAGAAGCTTGTTGGCCACCTCGTGTTAGAAGCCAATTGATAGATAGAATGACTAAGGGGCCAGGATGTCGTCTTTGGGAACTCCACCGTGCCGTGCTGTGACTTATCTTGAACTTTTCCTCCGGGACAGCCCCCTAGGCGCTGCGCAGTGGGTAAGTCGCCTCCTGTTCTCGCTACAATTACGTAGAGTGCGAGCTGATCGGTGGAGGTAGTTGGTGCTTCCAAGGAGCCGTTTTATCTGCGCTTTGCTTCGTCCTCGCGACGCGCGGAGTTGTCTTTCGGCGCAGAGGCGCCTGGAACCCATCCGGACTCTGGACGAATATGGGCCAGGCGGAGACCCTGCACCAGTGCAAGCTGCCGGCAATGGGTGTTCCACCGGAAGTGCTCACGGGGCCCGTAGGCTCATCGCACTCGCCAGGGTCATGGAGTGCTCCTCATAGGCTTTCCCGGGGGGGGGGGGTACGGTACCATGCGGGCCTATGGGAGGACCGCCCGGTCGAGCACTGGCATTGCTTCGTCGAGACCAAGCACTTTCTGGGGGTCCCCGCACCTGCCCCTCACCTCGCAGCGTATCGAGTGCCGAATTGGTCCTGGGCCTCCGTCAACGGCGGGATCGAGTTTGAAGATTTGGGGTACGTGCCGGTGAGGTTCCTCACACATATCGTGCGTTGTGAACATCACTAAAGCACAAAGAGATGCCTTGAAGTGGAGTCACAAACGGAACCCTCGTCTTCCGTGGCCCTGTCATCCCGTGCAAGCTGCAGAGGAATCAGAAGCACTTCTACGCCGATGTGTCTATCTTCGTGAGCGAGGAGGAAAACGGCGTTAGGGAGATGTTCGGCCACGAAGGTGGCCCTGATTACAGCCCAACCAAAGTCGGTGAATGCATGCCGGATAGCGCGGACGACGCACAGGATCTACCAGAGTGGGGGTCATTGGGGTTATTGGCAAAACAATGTGATATCCGTATCATGGATACGCTGGCTTCGTAGCCAAGCCTCAAGGCCAACAATTTTGCCGTGTAGGGTGGTTTGCACACAATGGAAACAGTTGGAACTGGAACAAAGGGAAGTATATGAGAGATCACAGGCCGCTCTAGGGAATGGGCAGATTAAAGAGATAGTTATCGTTTGATCGACAAGCATTACATGTACTTTGGGCCGGAAGGAGGTCCTTCCAAAATTCGTGAAGATGCCATGATGAGACTCATGAGAGAGCGGTGAAGTCCTGGCACTAGGCAGGGACCAGTCACTCGCTATTGAATGTAGCATTCATAGTGGTTTGGTCAGTGCTCATTGCCCGATAGTGCCTGCCATGAGAAGATAGGGACGTGTGTTGAGTTTGTTGGGATCGTGCAGTGTGCGGGTCGCATGGAACCGCGCAGGCATGCCGTGTCCGGGGTGCCATGCTTGTGAGTCCTTCTCTTGAGTACGCTGACAAGCAGTGCTCACATGTAGTTCATCGTGGGCTCTATCATGATGGCGGCCCTGCCCGTCCTGTAACGGTCGGCGTCGAGAGCCACGCAGAGAGAAACAAGAGAGGGGGTGAGGGGACCCGCGAGCATCGACCCATTACTGGGTGAGGGACCTTCAAGAGTGTGCGTGTTGGTTCGTCATTGAAGAGTAACTACAAGGTAAGCTCAGGGCGTCACTAAGTAAGCGAAACCGAAACGGGTAAGTAATCATGTGATAGGGAGCTTCAACAGCGCCCGTAGTATAGACTAGATCATCTACCTTTATCCATGATTTATGCGCTTTTACAGACGATAATCGCGCGTAATCACACAGCCGTCGAGTAGCCACAGTCATAATGAGTCGGTGCCAGTTTGAGCTGGTTTTCGAACTTTGCTGCGGCGAGTGACTTGTTCTTCAAGTTATTCGAAGCCACTGCCGGATTTTTGTACGCTTGGCGGCCATGCACTCTGGTGAGCTCTGTCTTACGGGGTCCTCAGACCAATGTCTACGCATTGCCATCTCACTCAACGAGCGGTCGACTGGCCCAGATATAGTAACGGCCAGGCCTCTCAGCCTACCATCGGACCTATATTTCGACCAGGGAGACATCAATGCCACGAAAGCGCTTCCCTTTGAAGATGTGCAAGGCTGGTGCAGCGCCAGGACGAAAGAATATCACTTATGGACCTCCGCTCTCCGGTCTGTGCGAAACACCGAGTCAGAGTGTATAGAACACCCTGACCTATCGGTCGAAGATGCAAAGGAGGCTTTGCGCATACAGCCTTCCGACATCGTTTCCTGGTGCGATTCAAGAATTCACGAGTACAAATCTCGCATCCGCGGTCTCCGTTCCATCCACAACTCCGCCGCCCCGATCAGCTACTCCCTCCCCACAGAACTCCTCATGGAGGTCTTTGGGAATGTGCACTGCACTTCGCATAGGAAGAGCAACGTGGGAGTCTTACACGTCTGCCGCGTTTGGCGCACCGTCATCCTCCAGACTCCGCAATTCTGGGCAAATCTGCTTAGCATCCCTATGGTGCTGCCAAACCCCACCGCATCAGGCCGTGGGTCTCTCAAGTTTATGGGGACCCTCCTCAAACGCTCCGGAACGCTCCCGTTATATCTCACTATTCGCTGTCTTCCGGATCTACTCGCCCAACTCTTCATCCAACATAGGCACCGCATCTTATCGCTGGATATGATGGTATCTGCTAGGCAAACGGGAGCGCTGGGGTGCCTTTTAGAGAAGGGTTTGCCGCAGCTTGGTGAGCTTCGGATAAGCGCTCACTATCCCACCTTCTCCCCAGACATCCCGTCCTACGGTTGTCTCCCGCGCCTCGCTGTTCTCAGCGTTCCCCGTATCCATTTCCGCCCCGAATCCGCATCGCCTTCTCTCCGACACCTCGTCCTTACCAGCTGTCGCTGCGACAATCACCTCACCGAACACTTGGACCCGCTGCTCCGTGCGCTCCACGAATGTCCTAACCTGGAAACGCTTACAATCAAATACGCACTTCCCTGGATCCCAGAATCCCATAATGGCCCGAACCCTCCACCGCGAAGCCTGAATCCTCATAGCATTCATGCCTCCTACACCGCGCACCTACCCGCGCTCCGTGCGGTGGATATCCAAGGTTATGCCTGGCAAACGATCGTCTTCCTCTCCCGCCTTCGCTTCCCGGACACCGCGCGCGTCCACGTGGTCATCGAGGGCACCGGCGGCGCGCTATGGGGCCTCCGTGCGGGCATCCCACAGCTCTCGCGCACCGATCGCGTGGGCGTGTGGTTCTCAGGACCTACGGTGTTCCTCGAAATTCCTAAACCAGGAGCTTCGTTCATCCCGGTGTCGGATTGTGCGGTGTACGTGAAAATCCTGCCCAGAGCGCATGGATGGCGCCGGACTTATGAAGCATGCGCGGTGGGAGAGGTCAGGGCACTGTTCGCGCCAATCGAGACAATCACAACGCTTGTGGCGGGTAGGTTCTACATTCCGAAAACGGGCGTCGAGGCGCCTGAGAAGAGGGAATTGTGGTGGACGACCCTCTTGGGTGGCTTCCCAAATTTGGAGAACCTGGAGGTGCCGAGGGACACGACGTTGAGGGATCTTAGGGGTGTGGCTGGGTGTTCGGCTGATCCGGATGAGATCTGGTCGACGTCTGATACGATCCCAGAGTCCGGGTTGGTGGTCGCGAGAGGCCACTCGAACCTTCGTATTACGATCCGAGGAGGGCAGTAATTTCGCTTTGACTCGGAATAAGCCGGCTCGCCGACATGTAGCATGTTCGTACGGCGTCGATGAGGATATTTGTACTTCTGGTAAAGAAACCGACTAATGCGATTGAAGCTACATGTTCTACTGTTGATTTGCGTTCCGAGTATTCACTAGGTTGCTTATAGAAGAACAAGGTTGGCCACAGAAGATCGGACGGCGCTGGGCAGCTTCCGTGCGGGCATCCTAAAGCGAGTCACGCGCCGCGCCGAAAGCCCCGGACCGGAGATCAGTGCTGATGGGCGTCAAATTACGCCCCGATTTTCTCGGAACGGAGTCATCTCTCATCTGGTCTGACATTCTCTATTCTCTGACTTTAACTCCACCATCTCCCCCTAAAAGTCCTCAGCGCCCCCGCCCACGCAGTATGTTCATAGCCTATTAATAGCCGGTAACTAAGACTCAATGATACATTCAAGCGTCGTCGGCGTGCGCCCGGAGTCTTGGACAAGCGTGCCATCATCACTGCCATTTTGTCAGGTAAGCCGGATCGTGCACGGAGCACCCATGAATATTCATAACTCAAAGCCTCCCGCAGTCCAGGCACATACGACCCCAAGATGACCTCGGTCGACATCCGCAAGGTGTCCATCCTCGGGAAGGAGTCCATCCATTGCGGGTTCCACCTCATTCCTTACATCACTCAAACTGTCCTCGACACCCTCCCATCCTCGACCTACGTCCTCATCACCGACACCAACGTCGGCGGTCTTCACCTCCCAGCGTTCCAAGCCGAGTTTTCCGGCACGCGCAGCTCTGCGAGGTTCCTCAGCTATGTGATCCCTCCCGGAGAGACTAGCAAGAGTCGCGAAGGCAAGGCGGAGATCGAAGACTTCCTCCTGCTCAACAAGTGCACGCGCGACACCGTCATTCTCGCACTCGGAGGCGGCGTTATTGGAGATCTTGTGGGTTTCGTGGCGGCGACCTTGTACGTATTCCCCCTGCTTCTGGTACGCCTGCTTTTCCAAATGCCCATCCAGCATGCGCGGCGTCCGGTTCGTCCAAATTCCGACGACGCTCCTCGCCATGGTTGACTCGAGCGTTGGAGGAAAGACGGCCATCGACACGCCCCACGGAAAGAACCTGATCGGAGCATTCTGGCAGCCCGAGTACATTTTCATCGACGCCGCGTTCTTGGAGACGCTCCCAGCTCGCGAGTTTTCGAACGGTATGGCGGAGGTTGTCAAGGTGAGCCTTGATGTTCCTTCATGCTTGTGCGGAGATGCCAATGCGACCCGCAGACCGCGGCCATCTGGAACGAAACAGAGTTTGCGGCCCTCGAGTCCAGGGCTGCCGAGATATTCGCTGCCATCCAAACCCCCTCCACGAACTTTGCAGGGCGCACCGAGGCGACACGCTCTGACGCACAGCAGCTCCTGCTCTCTGTTATTGCGGGCTCGATCGGAGTCAAGGCGCACATAGTCACCATCGACGAGCGCGAGACTGGCCTGCGCAACCTCGTCAACTTTGGACACACCATTGGTCACGCCATCGAGGCTGTCCTTACTCCTACCATTCTCCACGGGGAATGCGTCTCTGTAGGAATGATCCTGGAGGGAGAAGTGGCACGGCAGATGGGGGTGCTGAGCCAAGTCGGCGTCGGCCGGCTGACGCGCTGCCTGAAGGCGTACAACCTCCCTGTCTCCCTTTCCGATCCCCGGATCGCGAGCCTACCCGCCTCTCAACAGCTTACTGTCGATAAGCTCCTGGACATTATGCGAATCGACAAAAAGAACAGCGGAGCGGAGAAGAAGATCGTCATCCTCTCGCGCATCGGTGCCACGTACGAGCAGAAGGCTACCGTCGTCGCAGATGCAATCATCGCGAAGACCCTGTCGGAGGCTGTCAAGGTTGTGCCGGGGATACCCAGCAAGAGCCCGATTCGGATGGCGACACCGGGCAGCAAGAGCATCTCGAACAGGGCTCTGCTACTGGCCGCGCTCGGGACAGGAACGTGCCGGCTGAAGAACCTTCTCCACTCGGACGACACGCAGGTGATGATGAACGCGCTCGTTGAGCTGAAGGGCGCCAAGTTTGGCTGGGAGGACGGTGGCGAGACCCTAGTCGTGACCGGAGGTGGAGGGTCGCTCGCGGTGCCGGATGGCGGGAAGGAGGTCTACCTCGGGAACGCAGGCACTGCTGCGCGCTTCCTCACAACAGTCTGCACGCTAGTGCCCGGTGCCGCCGCGGGCCAACGCACGGTAATCACGGGCAACGCACGGATGAAACAGCGCCCGATCGGCCCCCTCGTTGACGCCCTCCGGGCGAACGGGAGCAGCATCGAGTACCTCGAGTCTCAAGGCTGTCTTCCACTCTCGATCGCGCCGGCAGGTCTCAAGGGGGCGCACATCCGCCTCGCCGCGAGCGTCTCCAGCCAATACGTCTCGTCGATCCTCCTCTGCGCTCCGTATGCCGCAGAGACCGTAACGCTCGAGCTCACGGGCGGGCAGGTCATCTCGCAGCCGTATATCGACATGACTATCGCGATGATGCGCACGTTTGGGATCGCTGTGGAACGCCTGACGGAGGCTGAGAGCGGCAAGCCCCTCGATATCTACCGCATCCCCAAGGGCGCGTACGCGAACCCGGAGATTTACAACATTGAAAGCGACGCAAGCAGCGCCACGTACCCGCTCGCGGTGGCCGCAATTACGGGTGCAACGTGCACGATCACCAACATCGGATCCGCCTCGCTGCAGGGCGACGCGCGTTTTGCGAAGGAGGTGCTCGAGCCGATGGGATGCACCGTCGTGCAGACGGAGACAGAGACTACTGTGACGGGCCCGCCGCTTGGGCAGCTGCGTGCGATTGGCCTCGTGGACATGGAGCCGATGACGGACGCGTTCTTGACGGCGTCCGTGCTTGCGGCGGTCGCGAGCTTGCCCCCCACTGAAGATCGAGTGTTAACGGATAGCAGCCCGAAGACGACGACACGCATTCTCGGTATTGCGAACCAACGTGTGAAAGAGTGCAACAGGATCAAGGCGATGATCGACCAGCTTGGTACGTTTGGCCTCTGCTTGTCGCGCAGAGTGTGTGGTTGACATGTTCTGTGTAGCTAAGTTTGGCATCGAAACCAAGGAGCTCGACGACGGACTTGAAATCTACGGGAAACCTCTCGGGGAGCTGAAGGAGGGTGCCAGCGTCCACTGCTACGATGACCACCGTGTCGCCATGGCTTTCAGCGTCCTCGGCAGCGTCGTAAAGGACACAATCATCGAGGAGAAGCGTTGTGTGGAGAAAACCTGGCCTAACTGGTGGGACGACTTGGAGAACAAGGTTGGTTGTCCCGTGGTGCATTCGCCCGACACAGGTCTCACGCATATACGCAGATCGGTCTTCAGGTCCAGGGTGTCGAGCTCGCGTTAGTCCATGAGATCGCCTCCGCAAGCCGCCCGACGGAGAAAGCTAGCGCGTCCGTGGTCATCATCGGGATGCGCGGCTCCGGGAAGACCTTCATTGGCGAGCTCGCCGCGAACGCGTTGAACTGGCCCTTCGTCGACGCAGACATCGCCTTCGAGCAGAAGTACCCCATCGGCGTACGCGAGTACGTCCACCAGCACGGCTGGCCTGCGTTCCGTGCGGCGGAGACGGAGATCTTGCAGGACCTTCTCGCGCGGAACGGGGAGGGTCACGTGATCAGTCTCGGCGGAGGCATTGTCGAGACTCCTGCTGCGCGCGAAGTCCTCAAGGCGTATGCCAAGAAGGGCCCCGTCGTCCACATCGTCCGAGATGCCGACGAGGTGGTGGCGTACCTTTCAGCGGAGACATCGAGGCCGGCCTACGGCGAAGCGATCATTGACGTCTACAAGCGCCGGGAGCCTTGGTTTGTGGAATGTTGCAACTACGAGTTCGTCAACTACACAGGCGAAAGCTCTGCGGAAGAAGCGAAGCCATCTGTCCTCAGCGTGCGCGATGAAGTGTCTCGGTTCTTCAACCATGTCACTGGTCAGAGCCCCAACCTCGCCACCAACCTCGCCCAAGGCCGTCGATCGTACTTCCTTTGCCTCACGTACCCGGATATCACCCCTGCTCTGCCATACATCGAGGAGATGACTGCGGGAATTGATGCCGTGGAGGTCCGAGTCGATCTCCTGCGCTCCCCTAAGGACAGCGAGAAAACAGGCCCCTATGTCCCTCCTGTCCCATACGTGAAGAGCCAAATCGCGGCACTAAGGCACAAGACGTCACTTCCCATTATCTTCACAGTTCGTACGGTATCTCAAGGCGGCCAGTTCCCCGATCACGCGGAGAAAGAGGCATTCGAGCTGCTCCAAGCCGCCGTTCGCACCGGTGTGGAGTACATCGACGTCGAGGTGTCCCTGCCCGAGAAGTACATCACAGACCTTATCTCGCGCAAAGGTTACTCCCGGGTCATCGCTTCTTGGCACGATTGGAGCGGGCACATGGCCTGGGATGGGAAACCTGTTGAAGAGAAGTACCGCCTTGCTCACAAGTTCGGAGACATCGTCAAGATTGTCGGAAAGGCAAACGGGCTGAACGACAATCTCTCACTCGTCCAGTTTGTCTCCCGTATGCAGGCGGCCGCCGACGCGAAGCCCGTCATCGCTATCAACATGGGCCTAGAGGGCCAGATGTCTCGCATCCTCAACCCGACCCTCAGCCCGGTCACGCACGCGCGCCTCCCTTTCAAAGCGGCGCCCGGCCAGCTTTCGTTCGCACAGATCCAGACGGCACTTCATCTCATTGGCCAACTTCCCGCGAAGCGTTTCTACCTTTTCGGGACCCCTATCGCCCACTCTATGTCGCCGACCCTGCACAATACTGCCTTCAATGCGCTTGGTCTCCCACACCAATACGAGTTGCTTGAAACCGCCTCAGTCGGTGAGGAGATTAAGGCCGCGATCTCAGCTCCCAACTTTGGTGGCGCGTCTGTCACGATCCCCTTCAAGCGCGACATCATGCCCCTTCTGGACTCACTCTCCGCCGACGCTGAGGCAATCGGTGCGGTCAACACCGTCATCCCCACTTCGAAGCCCGATGGTTCTGTCATCCTCCATGGCGAGAACACGGACTGGCGTGGCATCACGCAGAGCGTACGTCGCGCGCTCCCCCCGACCGTGCATGCGCCTGAGGCTGCACTGGTCATCGGTGCAGGCGGGACATCGCGGGCTGCGATCTACGCGCTCTCGAAACTTGGCGCGCGCACAATCTACCTCTTCAATCGCACGCGAAGCAGCGCGCAGACGCTCGTCGACGCGTTCCCCACTGCCAACGTCAAACTCGTGGACACCCTCGGCGCGTGGCCCGACGCTGGTGTTGCCCCCACGGTCATCATCTCGACAGTCCCAGCCTCCGCAACGTCTCTCGATTCATCTGCGGAAGGCGCTATCATCTTGCCGCAATCGCTCTTCTCCGCACCCACAGGGGGCGTGGTGGTCGACATGGCGTACAAACCCGCAGAGACGCCCCTTCTCGCACTCGCGAAGACCGCAAGTAGCAAGTGGCAGACGGTGAAGGGTGTCGAGGTCTTGCTGGAGCAGGGTTACCATCAGTTCCATCTGTGGACTGGCAGGCTTGCTCCGAAGAACGTCGTCGCGGAGCGCGTGTTGTCGGCCTACGCAGCCTCTGCTTAGGGAGTTAGTGGTGGTAGCGAAAAACACTTCTTGATTCCATTGATGGCGTAGTACAGCAGCTATACACAGAATGTATCAACACGAAAATGTAGAACACGACTGTTTCGCATCACAGGCTGAGAGTGATAGTTGCGACTCCGTTCTTGAAGGGGATCACAAACGCGCCGGCGTCTTGGGAAAGGCTAGTTGTAGGCTTGAGGATACCCAGCCCGTTGTCCGCCGTGTTCTGAACAACAAGTCGGGCTTGAGGAGCCGGTGCGGCGCCTTCGACCCCAGGGACGGCCGCCGCGATGGTCAACGCAACGGTCTTCGCAGAGGGGTCGAATTCGAATTCGTCGAACGCGCCCGCGTCGAGCGTGAGCCATGCCCCGAGAGGCGCGATGAACACGCGCCGGCGGAGCGAGTCGCGCGCTTGCACGCGCACCACACCTATCCCGCGCTGTCCACTCACAACATTCCCGCCGAACGCCTGCCAGCCGAACCGCGCGTCCTGGACGAGGTACGTGCCCATCTCGAGCGCGTGCCCGACGAAGTTGGGGCCATAGTCGCCTGAATACGCGTCCCACGCGAGCGTGTCCTCGAACGAGTGGAAGGACGCGGCCGCGAAACCGCCCTCGTCTACGGACGAGAGTGGGCCGCTGAGTCCACCGAAACCGACGCGGAGGAGGTAGAGGTCGGACGGGGTGGCGCGGAAACGGGTCACGAGAGGGATCGCGTTGAGCCCGGAGCCGTAGTGATGGATTTGCCGCTCGATGCGCTGGAGCTTCCCACCATAGACGTTATCCCTGATATTGTCTACACGTGAGTCGAGGTAACTGGGAAGGGAAGACGAATGTACGCACCAGTAACGACGGGCATTACCGTTGTATCCCCAATGGGCGACGGTTGGCTGATACGCGAGAATGGAGTTCAACGCGTTCGTCGCAGTAATACTGTCGTTGAAGTAGGTCGCCCATGCGAAGACCCCCTCTTGTCCGGTAGAGTCCCATGCCATTTCCGACCCGAAACTAAAACCCCTTTAACATGAAGAGGCAATGGCAAGGAAGCAGAATACTCACGGGAACCTCTCGCCGGCCCAGATCGTCTCTCGTGCCTTCATCCGACTCTCCACCAGGGTCGCGTTCGCCGCCAGGCCCTCGCGTTTCAGATCGTCCAGGAGATACCGAATCACCGTCTCCTCCATCAGCCCGTCATCTGCATACCCGACCTGGCCGTCGGTCATTGTCGCGACGGTCATGACCGCTTGGTTGAGGTACCATTGCCAGGTGTTCGTCTTGACGAGGTCAGGATAGTTGCGCGCGACGCGGTATAGTGACCAGTAGGCCGCGATGACGTGAACGTAGTCGTAGGCGCGGTCTGTGGCGTAAGACGCGGCTTCGTTCCAGGACCACCAAACACCCCAATTTATAGAGGACGGGTAGACGTAGTTGGGAACGAGCGCCGGCTGGTAAAAATAGACGGACTAAGTTCCACAAGTTAGCTATTGCGCGCTAGTATTTGGTATACAAAGCTACTATACCTTCTTAACAGTGCCTAAGAAGACCGGACAAGTCAGGATCGAAGTCGGCCATACTAGGCTCACACGCACCATTGGAGTTTTGGATAGATCCCCAAAGCGTCTCATTCACAAACTGTTCCATCTTCGCCACCTCCGCCGCACTCGGTTGCGCGAACTGCTTCAGCGAGGCAGCAAGCCACGAGCCGGCGCCCGCTTCATCGCTAAGGCCAGGGATCCATGCGCGCGGATCGTTCCTCACGACTGCGTTGACGGAGCGGTCGTAGCTGATCACCGACGGAGAGCGATGAAAGGGGTCGGACGGATCGTCGAACCACGAGTCTGTTGTGAGGAAGTTGCCGAGGTCGGCGATGACCTGTGCGGCTGCATGTGTCGTGTAGTAGTGCACCGTCTGCACCGTGCCGTCAGCGTAGGTGATCGAGAGGCGTGAGCGGCCCCAGGTGTGTGGCGTAATCGTATAGCCGACCCAGTCCGAGGACGCGGAATCCGTGTTCACAGCCCAAGAGAGGGAACCGGAGGGGGAAACCGAGAGGGACTTGACGGTGGAGGGGTAGCTAAGGAAGAGTTTGCCTTGTTGATCCGAAGGGAGGATGTACCCGGGGATGCCAACCGCGACGGGGTGACGCGATGCTTGGAGCGTATCCTCTATCTCGCGGATCGAAGGGGCTAGGACGAAGCGTAGGCCATATGTGCGAGTTTGACCTGGTTGGAGAGTCGCGGACGTTGGTGCATTCCAGGGTGTAACATTCTTCCACTCGTTCTGTGCGTACGCCAATGTGTGGAACTGCCATTCGTAAAGACCCTCAAATGTCTGCGATTGATAGCCAAGAGGCTGAGAGGTGTTCTCCGGAAGGAAACGCCATCCCTCCAACGGGGACTTTCCGACAGGGAGGACGATCAGGGGAGGGAGCGTGCCAAGTAAGGGGGTGACTTGTACATATCCTGCATCTTGACCTATGTATGGGTCGAAGAGGCTGCAGAGGTCGTTGGTTTGGGTAGCTGTGCGGCCTGTGAAGATCTGCGATGATCCAGTTAACGATCATGCAAGTTTGAGTAGGAGCTTGCTTACATTATTAAACTCCAGAGGGGCTCCAAGGGATCCAACTTCGACAGCCTTTGATTGAGAGTTCGTGACGTCGAACAGAAGCTGCAGCTCATCGTCCTCGAGCACCCATCGGCGTGTGATGTTAAGGAGTGACCCTGTGGGTAACGTGGGACCAAGGTTGGCTGCAGCAAGGGTGCTCCCAGAGACCGGTAAAGCCGTAACATTCTTCCTCTGCGCCGAAGTATCGCCACTCGTCCAGCTGGACGCGCCCGCAATGCGAGCGCGGAACGTGAGGTCACCGAGATGGTAGTTCCCGTTGTACTGGCGTTGGGACATCACATCCCCAGGGATGAAATCGAACGGCATGGAATTACTCTTGGTCTTGATAGAGAAGAGCGTTTGAGAGTCCTTAACGAGCTCAACGCTGAAGGACGGCGATTCGAAGGTGAGGACGCCATCCTGGAGGCCGAGCGTTGGCGCCTGAGCGACGCAGAGGGGAACCACCAGGACAGCGGGGAGGAGTATGCTGAAAGGGGGGAAGCGCATAGCTCTGCACGAAGCCTTACAGCCCGTGCAGATACCAAGGTGTGAGGGGGACAATTTATAGTAGGCCTACAAACTTTGACGTCTGATCTTCCTGGATGCACGCCCGCATGGTCGAAGGAGCTTCTCGGGGACAATTTTCCGACAACGATGCGGTGCCGACGAGGGGGCAGAGTCACCGCAACGACCTCTTCTTCACGCGGCAACATTGAGACCCCTGCGTACCAGTGAAATACTAATACAAGTCCTAGTTAGAACAATGCTCACCATTTAGCGTAAGTAATACCCCTCTGCATGAGTAGCGAGAGCCTGCCCTAAAATTCGAGGTCGCGCTGGTTGAACATCTCTACTCCAATAATCGTGGCCCGTCAGCTGGGCGATGGATATGCGAAAGAACTGTCGAGCGGGCCGTGGAGGGCGAGCACCGGGCCTCAAGAGCGGACCGCCTTAGACGTTGTGGATCACGAGGTCGGGGCTCAATGCGAAGTGACGGCCTTTAGAGGGAGTAGACGCAACAAGAAAGATGGCTATCCCAAGTAGCAGGGTCGGATGTAGAAGGTTACGAGTAAAGAGATCACCATAAGCAATTACTAATAAGGTTCTAGTTTCCCTTTGTAGCTAGTGGCGCTTACTCACAATTACTTCAACTAGTACTAAGACTTATAATTAAGCTACATTGAACGTTGAGCTCAGGCTTTGGTGGACTCGGAGTGCCGGAAATAGCACTGACCTCTTTGGAGTCTCCGCCTTCATTGTCAGAGTGTTATCCCTCGCCGAGAAGCTCGCGACTCATAATAAGAGAAACGACATCGATATCAAGTAAAGTGGGCCTATAGTACACAGGTACGCCGGATTATGTGGGTACAGTTACCCAGCGAGACAACGCGGTATATGTAGATGGCGGAAACCATGTCGAGAAGAAAAGGGGGCAACGTAATCAGGGAAGGAGTATGTGGATGCGAGGTCTCGCCAGTGGTGAGCTCGTGAAAGGTGCTTCCTGCGACAATACGGAGATCAGTCGAGGGACGTGGAAACGGCTTCGCTAGATTAACTTCTCGACCTGATTACTACAGCCGTGCAGCAGCGCATGAATAGTGTACATCAAAATACCGCTAGACGAGACAACATCTACGATCGGTGCCCATCCTTCCTCCGATTCGGCCGAGCTCGGGATGCCAATTTGTCCTCTTGCTGGTCCCGGCCGCGGGGACATATCGTCACCCTGTCGTTGGCGGTATGGATGTCCGTACGTGCTTTCTTCTTCCCTGCTTCCTGCATCTTAGGCGGTGGAAGTTCATTTTGATCATACCCGACCATGAAATCGTCGTCGTGCGTGTCTTCTGAGGGCCACACCGGCCTTTCAAGATAGCCTCCAATGATTGACAGGACATGTTCGTGAGTCTTGAGCTTCTCCGCCTTGTCTTCCGTCAAAGCATCCGGCGCCGCTTCCCTTATGCGGGGCGCCGCGTTACTTGCCTCAGGCAGCTCAGCAGGCTGGACGGTGCCGCGCGCTGCTGCCCAGAGATTCTTGTGAAATGCTCGATTGCCTATCTTGATTGTGTTCTTCAAGGCTTCGGGGACTTTGACAGCCGGCGTCGATGTCCGAGACTTCGCTGACGACTTCTCCCATTGATATACCCTGAGGCGAGCCTTGAAAAGGTCGAGAAGATCATGGATAAGTCCATTCAACGGATGGGAGTTATCGTCCGGTCCGAACACGATCGGCTGCGTCTCCGTCCGCAATTCGCCATTCTGGATAACAGCGAGCTTTTTAGGGCCGCACGTCTCACCAGAAAGAGTAACAGAGTAAGCGTCGAAGTATTGCTTGAAGAAATCGTGCGTCTCGAGTCGGGTGAGATTGTGCCCGACGAAGCGAAGTCCATCATAAATGAGGACGTGTAGAAAAGACTCCAGCTCGTCTTGGACCTCAATCTGTTTCTCCGAGTCTAGAAGGCAGGGAACGGACATGTACTGCCAGGTGCCCTGTTGGCAGCTTCAGTGCCAAGGAGACCAATCAGAAACAGGGGCGCGACTCACCGTACGTTCAGGCTGACGTCCTTTCATAAGACTCTTATCCTTTGCCAGTTCCCAATCCCCAAGGATCCCAACCCAGACGATCATCATCGTCTTCGCATCTTCATCGTACATGACACATGGATAGATGAGGATGTTTCCTGCACTAATATCTCGATGCATGATGTTGCAGCGTACAACTGCCTGCTCGTGTGCTGTAACCGCGAGATGCTATCAGTGCTGAACGATAGCCCAGTGAAATTGAATTGTACATACCGACGATCCCGTCGCCAACGATCCTAACCAACTGGTAGCTACACGTGTAGGATGTTGATGGGAGGCACACCTCGGCGACCACGACCCGCGAATGCACGAGGTGCCTTATCCCTTCTCCAGGGAGATGCTTCTGCCTGCTTGTGTTTGCCTCGTCGTGGCTCCGCTTTGTACCCCTTGACGTCTCACCACCAGGGGCGCTAGAAGGGCCGGCCCGAGGAGCTTGAGCGTGTGCTTGATCTGCACCTGCTGAACCAGTTCTTGCCGACAAAGGACGCAGGGTGCGGCCGCCACCGTCACCAGTGCCCGAACGGTTGGAAAACACTCTGGGATACATCTGGGACGACTGCGTCTCCTGTCCACCCACATCCTCGTAGCAGACGAGAGTTGGCACCATGGGGATATGTTTTTCGTTGAGAGTCGCCAGAGTGGCACCCTCCGGTTTAACGCCGACGTAGTGTGGTCGCCATGAGTCCTTGAGGAAAACGAACCGTTGGGTGTTCCACTCGAGCGCAACGAAACCTCTTGTTCCTCTACCGATCGGCCCAGACGCCGCGTAGATCGCGGCTCCGACGAGAAAGTACCGATCACAAACTTTCAGGGCGTACCGTGCCTTGCTGCCTCTCTCGAATGACAATGACTCTCGGAATAAGTTCCGAATGTATTTGAATGTGGGGTAATTGAGAGTATCGATGGTTGACTTGTGGTTGCAGCACATGGTGGTTGGGTCATCGTGAAGGAGACCCTTGGCGAAAAGGGGAGATGGAGGCACTTGGGCGTCTCGAGAACGGCGTACAGAATCTGGAATGCTATCGCCGACCGGGTCGTATTCAGTCTTTTCATCTTCGTCGACGTCTTCGGGATCTTCCAGGGAGAGTGCCGTCATACGCTTCCACCCACAGGAGGTTTGCGAAAGCCGAGTCGCAGTAGGGTCGAGTCCCGCTTCACTGGGAGTCATTTGAGAGAAGCGGTAGAGAAGTTCGAGGAGAACCTTAGTGTGTGTCTCGGTGGCTGCATACTCCGTAGCGTGGGTAGCAATGATGCCAGCGCGATCCCAACGGATAGCACGAAACTTGGAGCCGTTGACGAAGAGCATGAAGTGGGCAGTGCGATGCTGGTATCTGAAAATGATGTCGGCGTATGAAAAAAGCTGGCCGCGAACTTTGCGACGTGACAAGGTATTGGTCTCCGGAAAATCAGGGTGCTTGTCGTCGAAAGGCTCCAACTTTGTCCCTCCGCGCTTGAACTCCAGCGTGAACCGTTGATAATCCCAGTTAGGGACGTTCGGAGTGGTCAAGTCGCGGTCACTCTCATGGATGAGACTTGCGTCGACCTTCGATCGTGTCGGCTCTCCCGGTTGAGGAGCAGATTCTGAGAGATTCATGTAGAAGCCAGGACACAAATGATAAGTTTGGTCCAACTCGGCCTGGGACCCGGGAGAGTCCACGTCAGTGGTTTGGTGGTCAAAGTAGTGGCGCCAACAACGTACCCAGAGCCGGGTAATGTCCTTCTCAATAGCCAGAGAGGCTTCGTTACTCCCCTCTTCGTCTTCATCGTTCTCGTCATCGTCATCGTCGGGGACGCGGGCAGTGATTACAAGTAGGTCCCTCAACTGCTGGGATATCTTTTCAATGCTAGTGGAGGGGAAGTGCGCGTCGAAGGCTGCACGAAAACCCCGACGTTGCTTGATAAACTTCTTCATGAAGTCTGAAAGAGGAAGCAGGATTGTGCAGCCTGGAGCGTTAGACATCATGTGTTCACGATCCTTCTTCGCGTCTGGCTTGGAATCGTAACTTGGGCCACGTCTATGATCTCTCGTGCGATGCCCTTTACCACGGGGGCTGATGAGAGTAGAGAATTCGAACGTGTGAGCAGGCATGTTAAGATATGTGGGGAAGGGAGGAGAGCTCACACGAGAAGACGCCTTCTCGAGACGCGTTTTATGGGATTTCGAGAGTGATGGTGGGCGAAATATGGAAGGTGCAAGCTGCATCATTGTGCCGCAAAGCGTTCACAGAGTGAGTCATACTGTCGGTACAATGATTCGCAGCGTCACTCACAAGCAGAATGGGGGAACAATACAAGAACTGCAAAGCACTGACGCGTGGGTGGTCAAGGAAGGGTGCATGACAGGCGCCCATACTGGTTCATACCAGAGTGGCCGTTAAGCGCCTTCTTGAGCGCTGACCTTGAAATTTGAAATTTGAAAGCTTGACCGGTCGACCACTTCAGTCCGCTCTTGAGCCTGAATGGCCTTCTTTGCTATACTCGCCTCCACAGTTACAACCATCTGAGTCCAATATTCACTTTAAGAGCTTATAATGCATTGGCGCGATGTTTAGCTACGGACTACATACGTACATTTATAGTTAGACAGTAAAAGACAATGCAAAAGGCGACCGGCGCTGACAGCACACTTCAGAAGAGGGCGCTCATGGTTCGAAGTGAGGTCCCTACACACATACACACCATAAGACTTGGATGTGCTCGAGGTTGTGAATAACGCACACCTGTCACCGGGGGGGGGACGTCAGAAGAAAATCTCGGACCTCGGTACATTACAGAAGAATGGCGGTCGTGGCTGCGGCAATGACTGACTCGACCCTCCTTCCCTGCCGGTTCTGGCTGCTCTGGAGTGTAACCCTCCATCCGGTCAAACGACGACCGGTCGTTCTTTGGCCAACCGGGCATTTTGAGGTAATCCGCAATGAGTTGACGAAAGTACTTATGCGTGTTAAGCATCTCTGCTCTACGCCTCGTTGCTTCATCTGGCTCTTGAGGGGTGGTGGGAACACGGATGCGTTTGGTCGGATCAGGGGCTCCCGGAGCATAGAGGTCGTCGTCTAACATTCATTCCACCTCCTCCAATATTGCGTCTTGGACTGACTGAGGAGGCCTTCCAATCTGGTTATCCTGAAGTTTCTTCGAGGTTGAAGTGACGAGCTGGTGCCTGTCCCATTCAAAGACCTTCAGGCGAGCTTGGAACAAGCCCAGCATCTCCGAAATGAGCTTGTTGATCACGTGGTGCCCGCCCACACCGAAGCAAAGTCGCTTCGAACCACTTTCAAGCCTCGCGTGACGGATGGATTCTCTTTTCACGGGGCCGCAGATGTCCCCGTCGTCGGTGGGCTCGCTCCCGTCGAAGTAGCTGAGGAGAAAATTGTGTACTTCA
Source organism: Porogramme epimiltina (assembly GCA_900155495.1). Lineage (NCBI taxonomy): Eukaryota > Fungi > Basidiomycota > Agaricomycetes > Polyporales > Polyporaceae > Porogramme > Porogramme epimiltina. The sequence continues at coordinate 60,525 of FTLJ01000651.1, forward strand.
GTAAGGGTAAGGTTGTGCTGCATGAACCGAACTCCGTCATAAACGAGAACATTGAAGAACGCTTCTAATTCGTCAGGGATTTCGACGGGCTTTCCAGGATCCATCAGGCACGGCACGGACATGTACTGCCAAGTTCCCTGCCCATGATGGTAAGGATTGGTTGCCGTTGATCGCATAAGAACCAAAGATACTCACTATTCGTTCAGGTTGACTAGCAAAAAGAGCGGACTTCGCCTCCGGGATGACCTTCGCAAGCTCCCAATCACTTAGGAGCCCTTTCAGGCCAACTGCGTAGCCTCCATTGGAGAGGCGGACGATCTCGGGGAAGATGAGAACGTTCCCTGCGCTAACGTCATGATGCATGATCCGACAAAGCTCGAGTGCCTGTTCGTGGGCTATGGAAGCGAATGTTAGAATTATAACTCCCTCCGAAACACGTTGAACGTACCGCCTACTGCATGACCCAACACTCTCAGCAGCGTCCTGCTGTTAGAGTACCCAGTTAGAGGTAGACACACCTCCGCGACGACAATGCGGAAGTGTGTCAGGTGACGCAACCCTCGTCCTGACCGATTCGTCGTATCGGCTTGGCTCTCCTCGTGACTGCGCTTGGTGCCAAATGTCGGTAGTATCGGAGAGGGTATGCTAATAGTGTGCGCATGCGGTTGGGTGGCTGAGCGACCCGAGCGACGCGCTGTAATGCCGCAAGAGAGAGGCCGTTGTGGGAGTCGACGGATGGCCCGGGGAGGACCGGTGTGCCGCTTCATGTTTGCCTTCGGCGAGCATTGAGACGTCAGCGTCACTTGTTCCTTGAGGTCTTCGTGGCAGACAAGAGTCGGAACATGCCGGATATGAGCCTGGTTCAGAACTTTGAGAGTGTCTCCCTCGACGCCAACACTGACATAATGGGGACGCCACGAGTCCTTCAGAAATACGAACCGCTGCGAATCCCATTCAAGTGCAACGTAGCCCCGCGTGCCACGGCCTATCGGACCCATTTCCGCATAAATCGGGGTGCCGACGAGATATTCCTGATTCTGGACGGTAAGCACGTACACGACCTTGTTCTTGAGGGATTCCTTGAACAGATCACGGACATATGTGAAGGTTGGAGGGTAGAGGGAGAGTACATCGTTGGTCAGGTTGTGGGGAGTGTCTGTCATCACATTGATCGATGAAGGAGGAGGTTCACAGAGATTTCTAGGGTCTTTTAGAAGTTCCCCGGAGACGAAAAGGGGGGAGGTTGGTGCGGAGACGGCCCGATAAGTCTCCAACACAGCTGCAACAGCTGCGCTGGTGGTATGACCTTGGGTGAGCGTGTCATCCTTGAGGTCGAGGAGGTTATCCAATGATAAGGCCTGTGCTCGTTGCCACCCACATGATGTCGGAGAGAGACAAGTGGTAGTAGGATCGAGACCAGCGTCGACGGGGTTCATCTTCGAAAGGCCATAAAGGAGCTCAAGAAGAACACGAGTGCTCTCTACCGTCTCCGCGTAATCCGTGGCTCGGGAAACGATGACACTAGATCTGTCCCAGCGCATGATCCGCATCATGGAGCCATTGACGAAGAGCATGAAGTGAGCGGTACGATGTTGGTATATGAAAAAAGTTATCCTCTGACATGGCGCCGATCATCTGCCTCAGACTCTAGTTGCGAGGGGTTCTCGTCGTCGAACGGATCAAATTTCATTCCCCCGCCCTTGAACTCGACCGTATAGCGCTAAAAGGCCCAGTTGGAAACCTTGTGCACAACGAAGCTAGAGTCTTCTTCAGGAATGAAACTCGCGTTGACCTTAGAGTCGTTAGGGTCGCCATCCTCCGGCGTGTCCTCCGACAAGTGCATGAAAAATCCTGGGCACAGGCGGTGTTCTTTATCTAGAAGAGCCTGTGGTCAAATCGGTCAACGATTTATATTCAGCATTCCTAGAGAAGTTAATGCGTACCCATGCAGATGAATTCTTCTTCTCCGCGGGAAGTGCATTGTATGACGGTGGTTATTGGACAAAAATCCAGCGTGAAATGCTCGTTGGGAACGGTCGGGAACGGCTGGGATCATTGGGAATCACAGTGAATCACGGTGAGTCACCGGGGTCACAGTGTATCATCGTGATTCCTGATCAATTATCGGTCTCGGTGGTTTATTGATTTTCCCGACCATTCCCGACGGTGGCACACCGACTCTCATTCATGTGTTCTGTCGTTCCCGACGTTTCCCGATGTTTCCCAACGTTTCCCAACGTTTCGTCAGCACTGCCCAATGTGGCTGAGACGCGATCAATGTACTACATAAATATTATAAAGACTGAATAAAATAAAATAAAAACACCCCAAGGCGTGTCGCCACCGTTGTTTGCAATGTAGCGAGCCAGACCGTCGGGGTTATCGGAGTAGCTTCTCCCGGGCGCGATCGGGCGCTCCATCTGGGGCGCGACGCGTCTTGAGTCGGTCACGTGATCGTTTCGACGCGTCATTTGGTGGCGAGGGCAGCGCCCTCGCCCCCAAAAGACGCGTCGCAACTTTAACTTGTTAAATGCGGCACAGAAGACTTACTCTCATTCGCTCTATGGGGCTGACGCGGCCTCGCGCCCCTTGCGGGTGCAGAGCACAACGAATGTCAACTTGGTGGCGGTTATTGGGCGCCTATTGGGCGCGTTGTTCGGATCCCGGACTTGGCCACATTCTGTTCTCAACCGCCGCGCTCTCACCCGCCCCGCGCTGCCCCGCCCGCCCGCCGCCAGGATTTTGAATCCCTCACAGAGCAACTGCGAGGTCGTACAAATGTCCCCACTATGGCTGCGACAAAGAGTTTCCAACGTCGAGCAAACACGAGGCGCGCTGGTACGCATACAAGGCCGACTCCACCCGCCACCTTTTTACCAAACGCACGGCCGAACTAGAAGAGGAACGGTCAACCAAACGAGCGCGCATCGAAGGTGAGCGTGAAATACGCTCGCGCGTGGGCTCGGTAAGTTTTTTATTGTACTATGATTATGCATTATTATGTTAGTGATTATGTTCATTATCACAGCACTGGCAGCCCGTCTTGACCCCGCGCGGGGTCGAGAACCTGCACTTTATCCAGCAGGAAATATCTAGCACAGGTACCTCAGTAAGTGCCATACCCATTGCGCTATTCCTCGTGCTGACGACGCCCTCTTGTGTAGAACGACACCCCCGGGTGTGCCCCGTCAGGCAGCCCCCATCAGCAAAGTGTCACGCGTCTTGGGACGGGCTTGTGGGGCTTGGCAAGCCCCCCAAGCCCCCCAAGCCCCCAAGCCCAAAAAAGCCCGTGGGCTTGACAAGCTAGGTGGGGGGGGAACCAAAAAGCCCGAGGTCGGCTTGTCAAGCCCGGGGCAGGCTTGTCAAGCCCATTCAAGCC
>FTLJ01000652.1:6296-50007 GCA_900155495.1 Porogramme epimiltina
CTGCCAATCTGGGCAATATGATCACATTCTCATAACACACACTTGTCTCCCTTGTTATAACCTCAATACTTGACCAAATGACATGGTAGTGGGTTCAAATTGAAGCCCCTGCTTGTGGCTTTCATCCCACATGTCACATTCCTCATACCTCACTGCTGAATATGTCAGAATTCCGAAAATGTGTATGTTTTAAGCTGTGGTCATATGTTTCAATCACAAGTGTTTGACTGATATAACAAGAACTACTATAGCTATTGACTTCAAATCTTTTGCACAGGCTGATACATCACTATCTCTATCCAACTAGGGTATAACAACAACCTCTTTCCCATCTTGCCTCCTTTTAAATACCAAAATACACTACTTTTGATCCTAATCTTGTTTGGCTTATAACTCCTTAACTAATCATCATACACCCTTCTAACAACCACATCTAGGATCCCATTCAGCCCCTCTACATTTTCATTTTTTCATGCTCTCCTATGTTGTGGGCACTTACTACAAGGTATTTACCTGCTATTACAGGTGTTGCCACTTATAACTGTATTAGATGCCCATAGACAGTGAGCAAGGGTCAAAACACAGTGAGCAGCCCATTTGAGGCAACCCACAGCCACCCATAGGCACTAGCGCCCACTGTGGGAGCTAAAGGGTGCTGCTGCAGTCATATAAAGGCCATATAGGGCATTGTATAGCCACCTACACTAAATAGACGCTGGTGGGCAGTGAGCAGACATCTAGACATGGTGTGGAGGACTTAATAGGCAGCATAGAGGGTGTAGCGCCCAGTAGGGGTGTGGCAGTGTGTGAGGTCAACCCAGCGCTTGTCTAACCCTAGGTGGGGGCCCTAACCAGAGTATGGGGTTTAGAGGTAAGCAAATTTTGTAGTGATTGATGGGAAAATGATAGTGAAAGGTAAGCTGAGTTTGAATCCCATCAACACAGCCACCACATCAAGCGTGTCGCACGTCTGGCTGGGAGCTTGGTCCATAAAGAACGATTAACTTCGTACCTCATTAATTGTAATAAAAATAGCAGTAAATGCATTTTGTAGGGTTGTTGTTACTGCTATTTTTATAAAGGATGTCACGTGACCAAATGCGACCCACATGCGCACCCTTATGCCTCCAGCAAAGAAAAATCTGTTGCGCATGTATAGTCGTGTGCACGGACCCGGTTTTTCTCGCAATCTGTGTGAATAAATTATGTGTACCATTCCATACATTTTATATAATGGATAATGGAAGTTATACAGTCAGAGGAGCAAAACACCTTATGATACACTACCACTCTGTCAAGAATTTTTTGCATGTCCTTTGAAGGAGTCTATGAGGTTTATAGATACTCTATGTCATAAACAATCATAATATGAGACATATAAACCCCCTCCATGAATTTATATGGCTGATGCAGTGCACTGTGGACACTACAGCTACATTGCTTATCTTCAAGCTTTACCTCAGTAGGGGGTAGGCATGTTGATCCCCCAATGGGGTGCCTTTATGGTTCATTCTATTTTAACACTTTGTGAATGAATTCTGGTGTACTCTTTCTTCTCAAGAGTTCCCTTGTATAGAACACAGAAATTCCTGATGGATTGAGGCTCTATCACACAGTGTTTTGCTCCTCTCACTGTAAAACTTCCACTGCTTATGGTATAAAATGTATAGGGTGATACACATAGTTTATTTGCACAGATCACGAGAAAAACTAGGTCCACGTGCATAACTATACATGCACAATGGATTTTTGTTTGCTGGAGGTGCAAGGGTGCATGCACAGGTCATGTTCGGTCACATGACATCTTTTACAAAAATAGCAGTAATTGAATAATCCATACAACTAACACTAGTAAATGAACAAATAGTCTCATGATAAACAGTAAATCTGTCAGAAACTTATGCATCACTTTAAGAAGGCTTCTCAACACTCTGAATACATACTTATATAGTATAAATATATGTAGGCATAAAAGCAAACTATAGAAGCATGAATATGTTTATTCTTCACTAAAGCAAAGTCTAAATAAACATGCTGTGGCTCAGGTGTCTTCATTGTGATACAGAGTTATAATGAAGCTATTCAAAGTCACTATATACCTGACAGAAAGTTTTTTAGTCACTATAGGCCCCCTAATCTACTTTGAACATAGTACAGAAATTTCTAACAGATTTATTGTTGAACTTGATAAGAGTTCTGCACAGTATGTGCACCCAAGAGCATCTAAGTAAGCAGGAGTAGTAAGCATCATGTGACCACCTACAGCTTTCACTACTCAATACCCAGTGTTGCCACACCAGTGCACATATGCCTTATGCCTCTCATCCCTCTGTTCCATGTAGTTTATTCACATTCCATGTATTATGTCATATCTCACTCTTATACATGTATATAAGGTGTACAGTAGCATACAGAATATACAGAGACTTTCCAAGTCCTTACCAGCAGCTCCTCACATGCTTCTACCCTCAACAGGTGAGCAGCATAGCTATTTGCTGCGCAGAGTATCCTGCCCAACATTTATTGTCTATCATGAGGCTATTTGTTCATTTCCTGGTTTAAGTTGCACTGATGATTCTATTATGTACATAATAATGTAGGGGTGATTTTTATAGATAGATTGAAAAAAAACCAGGTCAGCATGTGCAAAAATGAGTGCACAATGATTTTTTCTCTCTTGAGGTAAGAGTGCATGTAAGCATGGCACATCCAGTCATGTGCCTACATTTATGAAAATAGTAGTAAAAATAGTCGTTACAAGCAACTTTCGTAACATTGACATTTTGCTAATGTAGGAGGACAGTTCAAAATGTGCGTAAAACAAGCTCAAAATGAGGTCAACCAGTGGAGGACTTGAAGCATAATGAGATCTGGCTTCATTGATGCTTTTGTAAATGTGTACATTACTGTGTGCCTGTAAAGTAAAAAGTCATAATACTACAAGCTGTTATATTGCGCTTAGATCTGCTGAATATGCGTAAATGGTGTGCTTAGTTTCTAGTACCTGAAGCACTTATAAGTTAGTTGAAGCTGGTTTCAGTGCTTTAGGGCACTTGAGTAGAAGTACTGATTTGCCAGCAAGTTCTAATCAACGTGAATGATTTCAAGTCACGCACGTGACATGAGGTGGCCAGTTTACGCGTCGTGACATCAACCAGCCTTAGACTCATCTCCGCCTCAGCGACACACCTGCTACGGTCGATGTGTTCCATCCAGCATGTCCTTACAGCGAGACACTATTGAGTCAAGCCGGACGCAGCGCTTCGAACGTCAGCAGGCTCGCTTCAGAGACCGTGGAGGGTACGTCTCGTTACGATTCTCTTTCAGTCTCTCTAGATCCATGTTCGTGTTATCGCTCTCAGGATCTTCAAGCCTTCGGAACAAAATCCTTTGCTAGAACTCTTGCTCTCACGCGGCGTCAATGGCGAGTCTCCATCCAGAGCAAATTCTCCACGGAGGTCTAGGAGTCGATCCGTTTCTCCGCGCCGCAGGCCTCCGAAGGGACGTGCTTCGGTGGAGGTAGAATCTGCTCCACACGATACCAACTCGAGACGGAAGTCGTCGAAGGGAAAGCAGAGTCAATCCGGAGGTGGGAGAGGTGCAAAGAGGACGGTAGTTGGAGTTGTAGCTGAGTCTGGTACGTCACCCGGCTGCGAACAGTGGTGTGGTCACTTGAGACAGATACGACGCCAGAGGTCGAAAGAGCACAACCCTTCAAAAGCACTCTAGCAAGCCACTCGTCGCGGTCCAAGAAACGAGCACTTTCTGGTCTGTCTAGCCTAGCTACTTCTTTTCTAGTTACCCCCCCGACCGTATCTCTGGGCTCCTTCAGACGACGGCATCGGAGAGCATTCCGAAGACAGGGTAGAATCTCCTGTACCCAGTGAGTACCCTCTCTCTTATGCCGACTACTGTGCCGTTTACGATGCACAGAACAACCGGCGAAGCGGAAGAAGACCTCCGGGAAGCGGAAGGGCAAAATTGACAAGGTTGCCAAAGAAATCAGTACGTTTAGTGCGCCACTGGTTGCCAATTCCTCTTGTCCACTAACATCTAGGTGCGCGTAGCCAGCACGCCAAGCACCAAGCAGTCCTCTCGACGCAAAGCCACCGTAGATCCATCCCGCGAGCCGGGTATGCCCGACGAGATGGATGCGCCACATATGAAGCGCAAAACGCGATCCAAGGCTCCCTCATCTAGCGCAGCTTCCTCGGATCGTCAGCCCGCCGCCCGTGACCCAGATTCCGATGACAGTGACGACCTTCCCCTTGAAAGACTGCGCCTACGTCTGTCTACATTGTTGTGATATATAACATACACTAAGCGTAACCTACAGGAGTTGCACGAACCAAAGACCCCGATACCTCCAATCTGCCTCAACCAAGTCAACGCCAAGATGTCGTCAAAAACAAGGGCAAGCGTATGTTATTTGCATCCACTTCTACGATCACTACATACTGTACTTCACAGGATCTGCGGACACTACTGGTGATGGTTGCAACCCAAAGACTTCCTTGGCTACGGGCAACGAATCGGCGGAAGATGAAGGACCCACCTTACCTCGTAAACGTGGAGAGCAGCCTTTGGGCACCGTCGGAAGAAACAAGCACAGCGAACGTCCGCCAAAGTCGTCGACGACGAAGGCCATTAAACTCAAGGAGGACGATGGCGCCGACAATATGGCTCAAGGCCGTTCACAGTCCGATGTCCAAGATGACGTCGACGGCCCGTCAGTGGAAGGGACTTCGAGGAGAAGCAACAGACGCGCCCCTCAACGTCATCAGGAGAATATTGCACTAAAAGACACCTCGGAGCCCTGCCCACAAGGTCAACAAAGCAACCCCAATACAGGGCGGAAGAAAGCTTTGTAAGTGCACGCTGGGACGGAGGATTCCACCAGCTAACACAACGATTCCAGAATAGTCCCGATGCCCAAAGGCGCGAAGCTCAAACCTAAACCTCGTGTAGGTCTCTGCAAAGCCTGTATACCGCCCCGTACTTACCTCGACCTGTCCCACACCAGCCTAGAATGTCGATGTTCCAACCACCGCCATCACCGGGCGAAGAGACCGACAAAGACCCTATAGACTTCCTTTCGTGACGCATGCATACCCCCATATACCCCGGACATGGATCATGTATCATACCTATTTTGTCATAGTATCGCCCCACACTACTGGTGTTTAGCTCAATGCATCTAAGAATTACCACGAGTGCGCAGTGTCGGATGTGCGAGATGCAGTGGAATTGCGAATCTAGCGTTTCTACAAAACTATGGCTAGACGGCCTTTGGATGGACAATACCCGTCGCAGCGGGTAGCACCGCGTCCTCGTCCCTCCCTGCACCCACGAAGGCCGTCAGCATCCGACCACGCCACCAACAGCTCGACTAGGACGTACCTTCGTAGAACTTCTGCAGGAAGGTCCGTGGAGGGCGGCTCTTGGGCTGGAGAAGGATGCCCATGATGTGATCGAGCTGCTTCCAGCAGTTCATTGTCTCCTGGTACTCGATGCGGCCCTTCTGAAGGAGGACATCGACGACGCGTGTGTCCGAGACGTAGCGGTTCTGCTCGAAGTGCTGGCGGACGCAGTGGCGGATGTATGCGGGGGAGACGTTGAGAGCGTATAGGGAGACAATCTCGGGTGCCTGTTGGTTAGGAGGAAGGCCCGTCGACGTAAACAAACGTTGTGTGAGCACACGCGTTGCGGAAAGGAATGAGGTGAACGTACACTGCGATACCAGTCGCGGTAAAGCTTGAGGACGCGGGTGCGCGCCTCTTGCGGGCTGGAGGAGACCTGGACGGAGCGAGCAAGACGGGCAGGAATGGTGGTCATGACGCTGCTGCCGTAGAAGAGAGGATGTAGGACGAGGACGAGGGCGAGGACGAGGACAAGGGCGGGCGAGACGTTGGCGGCGGCGACGAGGAACGTCGGACGTCGGGTGAGAACGCAGACGCACGTGATCGGTGGTGTAGCCGCCCGGGGTGCTGAAGCCGAAGCTGAACCTGAAAGCGGTCTGAATCCAGTCAAGCACCAAGTTCCGCCAAAGCCCTCCCTCTTATCTCTCGCATCTCTCCTTGCACCACCTTCACCGCACCAAGCACACAGCACTAGCAATGGCCAGAGGCACCTTCAAGCAACGGCGCGGCGGAGGCAGGAGGTTAGTCCCCGCTCTCTTCGATCTCGCCCTGATCTGAAAACTGGCTCATTCTTTCTGCCCTTAGCTTCAGGTATGCATTCCTGTCCGACGACGCGGAGCCAATCCACCGTCTCTTATATGTCGCTTTCCCCGTAGCAAGAACCTTGTCCTAGACGAGAACGGCACCGCCGTAGCTACAGACAAATGGTGCGCTCTCCCCCGCGCCTGCTCTTCATCGGCGACACTGATTTATGCTCTCTCAATCTCCGGATCATCCTTTTGTGCTCGCGCCGAATGTTAGGGCCGCGCGAGGCCGTGTTGAAGAAGAAGATGAAGACGATGACGACGAGGAAGAGGAGGAGGAGGAGGAAGAAGAAGAGAGCGAGGAGGAGGCTGGTTCCTCTAAAGCCGCCGAGCCGGAGCTCAGTCGTGCAGAACGCCGCGACCTCAAGAAGAAGAAAGCTCAGGCAGCACAGGCTAAGAGACAGACCAACGGCGGCGATGAGGATGGAGAGGAAGAAGAGGACGACCCGATCCTCACCAATCCCAATCACGCAGCAGGCAATCGCATGAAGCTCTCTGACCTGAGTGCCCCCCGCGAGCTCACCCGCAGGGAGAGGTGAGGCACCTCGGTCGTTTCATCATTCAAGAGCTCATCAACCTGCTTTCGTACAGGGAAGAGAAAGAGAAGAAGGAGGCCAAGGAGCGCTACTGGAAGGTGGGTCATTCCTCACCGTGTTGTCCTCGACCGTGCATCTCAACCATCCTTGTTTGCAGCTACATGCTCAAGGGAAGACTGATCAAGCCAAGACGGACCTCGCCCGTTTGGCCAAGATCCGAGCAGACCGTGAGGCCGCACAAGCCAAGCGCAAGGCCGAAGCTGAGGGTCTGTCTCAAGTGCCAATCACCCACTCGTATTCACGGCTCACCGTGCTTCTCCTACAGTCAAGGCCGCTGAGGCAGAGGCGAAGCGTAAGGAGCAGGCGGCACGAAAGCGTTGAGGAGATGGGGGACAGAAGACTATATTGCGAAGTCTGTACAAGTAGATCTACCTCGCCCACGCATGTACCATCAAAGTGCTCGTGCCAGAATACTCGCTCCTTCTGGCTGCACATAGCCCGCTCACATATCCTCGTCGTCCTCGTTCTTCACCTCCTGTGGCTGGGGCGGTATCACCTCCCGTAACCACTTGACCCTCCCCAACGCGTCCTGCATATCCCCCCGGTGCGGCGTGTGCCTTCTCCCCACCCACTGCGTGATCCACTTCAACAGGGCGATGTACCTGCTCTTCTCGCCCTTCCACCGCTCAAACCACGGCCCCTCCAGCGTCACCTCGCTCCAATACACCAGCGCCGCCGCGAGTGTCACGCGCTGCGGCTGCACGCCCAGGAAACGCATCCACGACAACACGATCGGGATCTGTGCCGCACGCTCCTCCGCGGCGAGCAGGTCCATCAGCGCACGGAACTGCGCGTCCTCGGGCACCACAGCGTAGTATGTCCGCCCGTCTTCGTCGTACGGCCGTTGCGGCAGCGCCTTCCCGTCATCTTCGAGCATCGTCCGCGCACTTTGGCCAGGCATAGTGAAGCTATGAAAGAGGTCCGCCATGGGTGTAACGGCTTGTGCGTGGTGCGTGCGCCGGGTCGGTGAAGGCACAGGTGTGACGACCTGCGCCAGCATCGGCCAGTTCCCCACAAACACCTGCCATGCGACCCTCAGCGCGACCGCGCCCGCCCGCTCCCCTCTCCAAAAGCCTGTGACGACGGGCTTCTTCCCGGGGGCGAGGAGCGCGCGGAGACCATCGATGGCCTTACCACGCTCGAGCCGTTGTGGGGCGCGTTCCGGGTCATACGTGCGGGATGCTGCAGGGAGGATTCGGCCGAGCCCAAAGTCTGCGACAGCAACTTGGAACGCGCCCTCGTACTTGCGTGCGACGCGTGCGGCTTTAAGGAGTATTCCGAACGAGATGGTGTCGGGCTCGACGAGGAAGACTTTCGGCATCGTGTCCCAAACGTAGAAGACGACGTCAGGGCGGCCAATGGCGAGGAGGGTGTTCATGAAGACATTCACCGCTTGTGTATCCATTTTCATATTGCTCTTACGCCATTTCCTAGGTGGGTGCGGTGGGTAGGCCCTTTCGTCGGGAATGTGAGTGTCGGCGGAGCGGCGTGTCTTGGCGAACTCGAGAAGTAAGCGAAAGGCCAAGTCCGGGCGGTTAGCCATAGTAAATGTTTCGACAGAGATAGTTAGCTGCAGAGCGTTGAATGAGCCACTTTGAGCTACCACTCGCTTGAGGATGCTAGCGGCCTGGTCGTAATTCCGTCGCTGAACGAGGCCGGTGATAACAGCGAAGTCTGCCCAGAGCCCGCTTGATATGCTGATAATGTGATTGCGCCCAGCCTCATAGAAGGCAATAAGACGGTCGGCCGGTATACTTTTAGTATTTTGCGTAGCAGATTGGAGGCCTTGCAACCAGATACGCCGGTGGAGGCTATTGGTGTCAGAAAGCAACGGGTGCTCAGCTCCTTTCGGCGATTGTGAACGAGAGACTCGTGCTGCGCGGGCACTAGCGCGGATGAGCCTTTGGACATAGCTGTTGAGCTGATTGGTATCCCGGAACGCGCGGAGAACATCTTCAAATGCGGAGACTTGGTAAGACCTATGTTGTGCATATGTGTCCGGTCTACCATAATAGTCGTCCGTGCGGATACGCCTCCAGTGACGGACGGCTTGTTGGGCTCTCCCAGAAGCACCATGCAAACGAAGAAAGAACCGTGTCTGAGCGAGATTCGGGATCCACGATTTGACTTGCATGTGTTGGCGGACGAGCCAAGCGGTGCGGCCATTTGTATTGGGGCTCCGGAGGATGAGGCGATAGGTAGACGCGCCGAGAGCGATGCGCTCTCTGATGGCGAGGGTGATGAAGTGGCAGAGTAATGGCCGAAGGGCATAGGCTGGCTGAGCTTGAGCAAGAATGTGAAGTAACAGCACGACCTGGTAATGTTCGTGGTGGCGTGTAGAATGATAGTAACGCGTGAGGACGGCACGTAGGGGGGCATACATGCGAAGATTTGTGAGCCAGTAGGCGTCAAGGAGGGCGAGGAGGGGGATGGTGGGGGATGGTGTCTTGAACGGATGGGTCATAAGGAGAGAGTGGACGACATAGGCCTCGAGGGTAGTGGCAGGCCGCTTTGTGAGTAGGGCGAAAAGTACGGGTAAAGGGACGGGTGATTCGGTCTGCGCGGCACGTGAGCCCGAGGACGGCGGAGGCGGAGTAGCAGGTTGCGAGGCCACGAAAATCTTGTCGAGAGCGGTGATGGCTTGGGCAAGAGTAGGAGCGTTGGTCACTGGCGACCACAGCCTCCTCTTTTTGGAGGGCCCATCGCGCAAGGGTTCATGGACAAGAGCGGCAGGACAGAACTTGCGGAAGGTGGCCACAATGCCACTTGGCGTCGTTGTGGGGAGGCGAGTTGGGGGGCGGCGAGTGGCAGGAAGGCTACGGACTGCGCGAGAGAGGAGAGGAAGGCGTTGGGGTGTGCGCCATGGACGGAGGATGGTGAGCGACATCCATCGGTCCGAGAGGACAGCTGTGGCAGGGACGCGGTGAGCGGCCGCGGGCGCAGGGTTGAGGTGAGAGAGACGAACTGGAGCGGGACGCGTGACGCGCGTGTGGGGAAGGAGAACGCGGGGCTCGATGCAGAGGGCGGGGTGCTGTCGCGGGCGGCGGAGAGTGGGTCGCTCGCCGGGCTCGACACAGGCTCGACACGGGTTGGGCGCAAAAGACTCGAGAGTGGGGAGACGCGCCCAGCGAGCCCCGACGCGCCCGAGTCGGTGACGCGCCCGCTCCCGCCACCGGCGCGCGGGCGGCCATCAGGCGGATCTTCGATTCTCGCGGCGGAGTGCGGGCGGAGTGCCAAGTGCGATCAAGGGGGACCCACAAAGGGCGGGGGGCGGACGCCGGCGTCGCTCTTCACCCCGAGCCACGTCCGCTCCCCTCCCTCTCGCCCGCTGTTCTCCCCCCGCCTCCTGCTTCCCGTGCAGCCCCCTTGCCCGAGTGCGCCGGTGCGCTCACGAGTGAACTGACTGCCCGGCATGCCTCGCATTCTCTTCGTCAGTGGCTTCCACCCCACAACCCGCGCAAGGGATCTTGCTTATGAGTTTGAACGGTCCGTCGCCCCCTCTCGCCTTCGCTCCCTTGTCTCAACGCTTCCCGTCCTCAGATATGGCCCCCTCGTGCGCTGCGATGTCCCCGCTCCTCGCAACCCCAATGCCAACACCAACCCGTAAGTGTTCTCGTCTCACCCCCATACCGACTCCCTTTTCTTCCAGTCGCGTCGTCGTACCCTCTCGACCGATCCCCGTTTCCACGCGCAACATCGCCCGTACTCGAGCGCTCGCCATCCCGTCGTCCGTACACCCTCCCGTCGTTGTCGCCCTCGCCCTACCGCAACCCCCGCGCGCCCGTCTCGATTCGCTTTCGTCCCGCCGAAATACCTCGAGCTCAACATCCCCTCTTCTTCGCCGCGCAGCTACGCCTTCGTCGAGTTCCGCTCCCAGCGCGATGCCGAAGACGCCTATTACGACATGTATGCCACGTCTGCCTTACCCCTTTCCGTCCCCCTTCCCTTACACCTCGCCGCAGGCACGGCCGCCACTTCGAAGGGTCTCGCTTGAGCATCCAGGTGTGTAATACTGCCCTCACTCGTCCCGTCCTGCCCGCTGACGCCACGTCGCCGCAGTGGGCCAAGAACCCTCCCTCGGCGGTCTGGCGCTTTGACCGTCGCTCGCCCCCTCCCCGCCGGGATCGTGACCGTTCCCGCAGCCCCCGTCGCCGGAGTGAAAGGGACAGGGGCCATGACCGTGACCGTGAGAGGGACCGTGAGCGAGACCGTGAACGGGACCGTGATGACCGGGACAAGGATCGTGAGGAGAGGCGGCGCCGGAGCAGGAGCCCCGAGCGCAGGCGGAGCCCGAGCCCTGAGCGGCGGCGCGAGGAAGACAAGGCGAGGACGCCGCCGCCTCCGCCTGCCGAGGATGCGAAGAAAGAGGAGGAGCCGCGGGAAGACCGCGCGCAAACCCCTCCGCGCGAGTTTTGAGCATTAGCTTCGTTGATGGCGTTCCACCACTGAGTCTCCCCAGTTTTGTTTCGTTCCTTCTCCCTCTCTTTTCCTCTCCCAAAAGAGCGTGCGGCGGTCGAGCACACGGATCGTGTAGTGCCCCTAGTGTCGTAGTCATGTAATACGGACAGATGGAGTATAAAATTCGATTTGTCTGGCATCGGGACTGCCCTGCGTGTGCGGGGCGTGCGGTCCGCTGCGGTGATACGGTTGTGCCAGCCGAAGTGAGCGTTGAGGGCTGTCGGCTGCCGTCCAGAACCGTGAACACGCCTGCGCGGCACGCGCCCGCCCTGCTTCTTGCTCTCACCTACCGTGCTCCTCGTCCGCTCCTTTCCTCTCTTCTACCTACAGCAGCATAATCCCCTGTCGCGATGCCAGAACAACCCTGGGTGCCCACCATCGACGATCTCAGGGTACGCGTCATTTCCGTGTCTCCATTCCCATTCATGCAAGCCCACGTTGTTGACCGGCTTCTGTGGCCCGCCCCGCTCACAGGTCAAGCTCTGCTACATTTGCCGGGAGGAGGAGCGGTACGACAGTCAGTCGGTTCCCTCTACCTGTTCTTCGCCCACTCATTCCCGCTGTCTGCCTTCGCACGCACACGTCCCCTCTCAGAGCCGGAAGACCCGCCCCGCGCGTGGACACACCCCTGCTCCTGCACGCTCGTGGCACACGAGTCCTGCCTCCTCGAATGGATTACGTCCGCACAGCAGGACTCAGCTCGCGTCAAGAACGCTCTCAAGTGTCCCCAATGTGGATCAAAATATGAGCTCGAGAGCGACAACCCCACCTCGCTCCGTATCCTCAACGCTCTCAACGCTTCCATATCTAGCTTTGGTAAGGTCGGGACGGTCGTAGGAGCTGCAGGGTTGGCCGCTTCGTTTAGTTTCAGTACGTGCTATCGCTCGAGCCCGCGTTATTCCCAAGACTAATACAACATAGCGCTCTACGTCGTGACGACTTCGTACGGCTCGTTTGCCGTCCGCGAGTTCCTCGGCGACGAGCTACACGGCCTCCTCCTGGGGGATGACCCCAGCAAATGGCCTTGGCACGCCTTTATCCACCTCCCCGTCTTACCCTTCTCCCTCATCCTCTCCCGCACCCGCCTGTTCGACACCTTCCCGCTCGTGCCCCTCCTTCTCACCTGGTCGTCCTCCCCTCCCGTGCGCGACCTCGCCTCGACCTCCATATGGAACTGGTCCGCCAGCTCCCGCGCAGCCTCGAGCGCGCAGCCCTCGCTCACCTGGCCCCCGACCCCCATCATGGGGATGATTCTCTTCCCCCTCATCCGCCGCCTCTACCGCAGGGCCTTCGACCGCCTCACCAAGTACGTCATGGGGAAGCACCCCGTCCCCACCGCCGACGCCGGCCCTTTCCGCCGCGTCGTCTTCGCGCTCAACGACGACGGCCCCGCGCCCCTCCGCGTCCGCATCGGCGCGAACATCGAGGCCCCCGCCGCCCCGAACGGCGCCGCCGCCGCTCCCGCCGCCGCCGATAGGGACGACGGCGACGACGCCGTAGCCGCCGCAGAGCGCACGCTGCACGTCACGACGTCCTCAATCGGGCGCTTCGTCGGCGGCGCGCTCCTCATCCCGACGATCTCCAAGTACATGGGTGCGCTCCTCCTCCGGCTTTCGCGCCGCTCGTCGTGGCTGCGCGCGTTCCTCGCCATCGGTCCCCGCGGTGTGCGCCCTCAGCCCGCGCATATCCGCCTGTTCGCGAACCCGCCGGGCACGCCTATGACGTTCCGCCAGTTGGGTGAGGGACTCGCAGCCGGCGTGAACGTCATGTGCGCGGGCACACCGACGTGGAACTCGTGCGAGCCTGTTTGGTGCGCATTTCTTTTGGACACATGGCATTGAAATCACTAGCTGACTCTACATCATCAACAACAGGTGGCGCAACACGGTCGGCCTCGGCTTGTTTGTCTTGGTGAGCCGTTTCCTCGTTGCTTTACGCATCATTCCTTTAATCATTCTTGAAATAGGCTAAGGACTGCGTGCACCTCTTTCACCTGTGGCTCATGAAGCGCGAGATGGAGTCACGTAGAGTCAAGAACCGCTCCTTCGCAGGCATAGACATAAAGGAACTCGACCTTATCAACCCTCCGGTAGATGCACCTTCTAACGCAACAGCTGCTCTCGGGCCCTCCCCACAGTCCGATGCCGCTCCAGTTCCACCTGCAGCGTAGAAAACTATCGCCGATACCTTGTATAAGACCTATCACCCATTTATCATTGTTGTCGTATTGCTCTTACATACACCACTGTTGAAGCATCTGCTACACCCTCCTTGCTCTTACAAATATTATCCACGTCCAACAGTTCAGGCGGCGTGTACGACGCCCCTTGAAGACAGAGCAATGCTTCGATACAACCGCACCAGCGGCGCGGCGGGAGATACATGATATGTGTGACATGCCCCTAGTGCTACAGATCGTGACGGAGTGAGTACAACGACAAGTTCTACAACAGTGGACTTGAGTGCGTCTAGTCGACCTCGAGCACCGTCCCGCGCTGCACGCTACCCCATCCTGAATGAAAAAAGCCACGTGAGATGTCGGTCATGGGAAACAGAAAATAGGCCACTGACCGACAAGTCGCCAATGCTTCTCAATACGTCTTGAGAGCGCAACCTTCTCGCCGACCTCGGTACAAGCGGGAGACGTAAGCTGGATCTTGGCAAGATCACCCTTGACGCTCAGCACACGGCCACCGGTGGAGGTGGAACCGATGTTAATGAGAAGCAGCTCGTTCTTGACAAGCTTCGACACCTTCGTCTGCTTCTTGTCTTCGGTCTTCACGCCCAGCAACCGGCGGAGCAGGAACAGGCTGATCTCAAGCTCTAAATCGTGGCTGAGTTCTGATTCCCAGAATGGATCAAGACGGTGGAAACTCACCCGTGAAAATCTTCGGGAGCTTGCCAACCGCGCCCAGTACCTGCCCAACGAGACGATCCGCACGGCAGAGCGTCGGGTCGATCCTCGTACCAACACCAATAAGGCCACCAGGTACCGCAAACTGGAGGTGGTTGCTCTCTGCGTGGAGTGAGACGATCCTCGAAAAGATGGGCTTGCACCTGTTGCGACCCTGCGCATCCTTAGTGACTATGCCCGGACGGATCTCGACCTCTTGGCCGAGCCGCAAGACACCCGTAAGAATCGATCCACCGGCAACACCACCCTTCAGCTCATCGACTTCTGCACCGGGCTTGTTGACGTCGAAGGAACGAATGACGATTAGGCGGGGGTCGGCGGTGAAGTCGCGGACGGGGATGGGGATACGCTTGACGATGTACTCATTCACGGCGTCGATGTTGTATTTGAGCTGAGCGGAGATGGGGACGATGGGTGAGGACTCGGCAACGGTGCCTGCTCGTGTGCGTGAGGATGCAAGTTACACAGAAGGCAGAAACGACGCACCCTTGACGAAGGCCACAATGCTCTTATGGTGCTCCAATGCCTGCTCCTCCTTGATCAAGTCGACCTTGTTCTGGAGGATGATGATGTTTTCGAGCTTCATGATCTCGACGGCGGCCAAGTGTTCGCTAGTTTGCGGTTGCGGGCACGTTTCATTGCCGGCAATGAGGAGAAGCGCAGCGTCCATGACTGCGGCACCGTTAAGCATGGTGGCCATGAGAATGTCGTGACCGGGGCAATCGACGAAGGAGACATGGCGGACGAGCTTCATGCGGGAGTTACAGCCGGGGCGCTCGCACGGAGGGTTGTCCTCCTTGTCTGAGCGATAAGATCGGTAGCAGCCAGGTCGAGGGCAGGCCTCGTTTTCGCACTTGTAGATCTAATAGTTCATAGGAACGGAGGGGCGAAGAGATTTGAAACTTTTCATAGGAAAAGGATGGAGGACAGATACCTTGGCGTTGGCGTAACCAAGTTTGATGGTGATGTTGCGTACGAGTTCGTTCTTGAAACGAACGGTCATGACGCCTGAGATGGCCTTCACCACGGTAGACTTTCCGTGAGCGACGTGACCGATCGTGCCTACAAGGATCCCGAGGCTAAGTACGCTAGTCTTGACAGGGTGAAGTATACCGACTGACCAAGGTTGATAGTAGCCTGCGTGTAAAGGGTGAGCAGAGGATGCAACACAGCGACCATGCACACAAACCTGTTTTGAGATGACCTCTGGGGATAGCGGGGTGAGTTTGGAAGGGTCGACATCGACAGAAACGATAGGCTCCGAATCGCTCTCATCCTCGGAGTCGCTCTCATCGTGGGGCTTGCGCTTTGTTTCGTCGCCAGGCATGCTGAGAGTTCGTTTGTGTGTGGCAGCAGAAGAAGCGGGGCGGAAGGAGAGGGCAGAAGGCTGGGACGGAGTCAAGGACGATGAGCATGCGCAAACGAGCGCAGAGCAGATGAAGCCCAAGATCGGATCTCGCGCGTCTGGTCACCCCGTCACATCTTCTGGTCACAATATCTGTCACATATCCTCGAGAAAGCAGGACCTGTGACGTCGAGGTGGCTTGCCACTCGCCGCTACGTTCGGTCTCGTCTTCCCCGCTCTCCGCGAGATTCACGCTTGATCTTGTCTGCGCCTCACGTGTGTCTATCCCAAATCTACTCCCTCAAACGTAGACTCGTCGGAGAATGATGAAACCGGCGCTAGCGACCACCACCACAAGCCCCGACTGCTCGGCCATTCGTCTGTCTCTCTCGATGACAACCCGCCCTCATAGTCTGGCATCGCCTGACTCATCTCAAACGTTCGTGAGCCAATGATTTTCGTGCTCTACCCTTCGAACATATCCGTGCCCGACCCCGAGCCTCTTATCGTCGTCTAGCTCTTTCTACCCTCTAGGTCGTTCAGCGTTTCCTAGCTCGATGCTCCCAACCGATATGTCATCATTGCGAATTCTTTAACTCCGATTATGACTGTACATGATCCATTCTCAAACGTTCTCGTGTCGTCATCTTTATTCGACGCCTCAGTAGGATCCAGATTTGTCTTTTTGCACCGCGTAGATGATGCTTGAGCAAACTGTCGCATACTTTCTATATAAAAGCTGGCCACCTAGATCCCTACCACAACAAACTCCTCAGCTCCCACTTTCTCTACACCTCAGAAACTCACCTGCAACGAACCATGTCTGCCTCTGTTACCCCGGCCCTGTTCAGCCCCATCCAAGTTGGGGATATGCACCTCACTCATCGTGTAGTCCTTGCACCCCTCACCCGCCTTCGTGTGGACTCCTCCCGAGTTCACACTGATATGGGTGTGGAATACTACACCCAGCGGGCCAGTGTTCGTGGAACTCTCCTCGTCTCCGAGGGTACTTTCATCTCCCCACCGGCGGGTGGTATACCTCACGTACCTGGCATCTGGAGCGATGGGCAAATCGCGGCATGGAAGAAGGTGAGCGGCGATTCTCATACACTCCCTATCATGAAATTAATTTAAACAACTCTCCTCTCAGATTACGGACGCAGTTCACCAGAAAGGATCGTTCATATACCTGCAGATAGCGGCACTAGGGCGGGCCGCTAGGCCTGAGCTTTTGCACAACGAGAACCCGGCGTTCCCCCACGTGGCACCCTCTCCCATTCCCCTCAGTTCCAATCCTAGCGACATTCCTCAGGAGATGACACAAGAAGGTGGGTAACGCACCACTCTCCGCTCCTTCTGATATAACTCAACCGAAAACAGAAATTAGAGAATACATCCAGTCGTTCGCTTCCGCCGCCTCTAATGCAGTTCTCCGTGCTGGGTTTGACGGCGTCGAGATACACGGGGCAAACGGCTTCCTAGTGGATCAATTCATTCAGGACGTCTCCAACCAACGCACCGACAAGTACGGCGGTTCCATCGAGAATCGTGCTCGTTTCGCCCTAGAAGTTATAGATGCAGTGAGTGCGGCCGTTGGGGAAACCAAAGTCGGACTACGTATCAGCCCATGGAGTGGGTACCAAGGTCGGTGACATTATCCCCAGCATTACTAAGGTCTCACACTCATCGAGTCATGCTCAGATATGCGGATGAAAGACCCCATCCCAGGCTTTTCCTTCCTCGTGAACGAGTTGAAGATGCACCACCCGAACCTAGCATATATCCACGTGGTAACGTCTAGCGAACCGGCAGCGATACCTCCGCACGACAAATCGGTGGGTTTTGGCCCCTGGCAGCAATCGAGCAACGCTCACCGTCGCATTTCAGGAGGAAGAATTCATTCACAAGCTCTGGGCCCCCCGCCCACTGATTACCACTGGTGGATATAACCGTGAAACAGGCATCAAAGTCGCCGAAGAGACTGGCCAACTCATCGGATACGGTAGCTTGTTCATTTCAAACGTGCGTTTTCGTGGGTGTCCAAGGTTTTTGTGTGACTCACCAACTCCTTAGCCCGATTTACCTTTCCGCCTAGAAGAGAACGTCCCCCTCGCCGCGCCCGACCCCAGCACGTTCTACTCAGTTATGCAGGCGGAGGGGTACACCACTTATCCTTTCTCCGAAGAATTCCTGAAGTTTAGTTCTTTGTGATCCTCGGATGTGGGCCTGGCCTCCTGTAGATCAGTACATAAACCTGTGACCAAGTTGGAATTTACTCGGAGAACGACCTCCATTTAGCATGCACATGATCGAGAGACGCTTTCACAGGTCTCCATCATCTTTCCACGCTACGGTGGTCGCCTAAAAAGACTTTTTATGTCCTTAACGCTGTGCTCTCGTACGGAGCAGTGCGACTCCGTCCGGATACACCGCCACAAAATGCTCTTGGCACTGGAAACTACGGAGTGGTAAGCACATTTATTTTCGTTTTATTTTGATATGGAAGCACTCACTGTCATTTGCTCCGCTCCCACGTAGTTACCGTAACGCAGCATTCAACTATGCCTCTCGTCCGTGGGTCCTTAAATCCGGGCTTTCGGACAGCACTATTTACCGGCGGAGAACACAAGCCTCTTTGTCATACACAGTCTTCTCCGACCTGCCTTTCCCGCAAAGACGTGATAATCCTAATTGATCGCGCGAGTTCTCGTCAGAGCATTTAATCTGTATTCCCTGTCTTATCTTCCCTACGTTTGGACATCTACTGAAGCCAGTCTCAGAGCCGTTGAACCGATGACATCAAGTTGGTTGCGTAACCCGGAGGAGCCACACCAACACAACGGCCCACTCGTGTAAGCACATATCGTAGTGAACTGTGTCTATATCCTTTAAAAGGCCTATCGGACTCTGCTTGCACACCAACCCAGCTTCACAGCCCCCCGCCCTGACATGGATACTTCTACTACTACTCCTGCTCTGTTCAGCCCTATCCGTGTGGGCGAAATGGAACTGTTGCACCGCGTCGTTCTGGCACCTCTCACTCGACAGCGTGCCACCGCTGCTTATGTTCCTACGGATCTTTCTGTCAAGTACTATGCCCAGCGCGCTAGTGTCCCAGGAACCCTCCTCATTTCTGAGGCCACCCTCATCGCTGCCCAAGCCGGCGTGGTTCCCAACGCTCCTGGAATCTGGAATGATGAGCAGATAGAGGCATGGAAGAAGGTGAGCCCTACGGCGGGTCTGGCAGTATACGTTCTTGTTGACATATGCAAACAGGTGACTGCTGCCGTTCATGAGAAGGGCTCTTTCATCTATTGCCAGCTGTGGGCTTTAGGGCGCGCCGCTCGTCCTCCCTTGTTAAAAGCAGAGAACCCAAAGTTCCCCCACGTGGCCCCTTCCCCCATACCACATCCCGACAGTCCGGAGCATGTGCCACGAGAAATGACTCCAGACGGTAAGAGTGCGCCGGTCGTCGTATGGAATAACTATCTCTAATCACTGGCTCTTCTTAGAAATCAGGGAGTACGTACACCTATACGCCACTGCCGCGGCGAACGCCGTGCACCGTGCAGGTTTCGATGGTATAGAGTTTCACGGGGCCGGAGGGTATCTTGCGGACCAATTCCTGCAAGATGTTACCAATGTACGTACCGACGAGTACGGCGGATCGGTTGAGAATCGAGGTCGATTCGTTCTTGAAGTCATGGAGGCCATCGTCGCTGCGGTCGGGCAGACCAAGGCCGCCGTCCGGTTCAGCCCGTGGAACACTTACAATGGTTAATATGATCTGTTTTATAAATTCGGAAGTATACGCACACTAATCTAATACCCTACTGTACTAGGAATGGGTATGAAGAATCCTGTGCCGACGTTCAGCTACGTCGTCGAGCAGCTCAAGCTTAGGTTTCCCGACTTGGCATATATTCATACTATATCTTCGAAAACCATGTTCAATTCTGGTCCCGAAGAGGAGGGAGTAAGTAGTTTCACTAACCTCCGGGCTGAGCATCCTTCAGAGAACTGAGCAAACCGAGCAGCACGCCGGGTTTATCTACAACTTATGGGCTCCCCGACCGACCGTGATGACCGGAGCATTTGTTCGGGACTCTGGGATAAAGACGGCAGAAGAGACGGGTCAGCTCATTGGATACGGTCAGCTCTTCATCCCCAACGTAAGTAACACAATTCACATCCTGTCCCATTGAAGTTGCTGACCTCAGCGTTTCAGCCCGACCTTCCTTTCCGACTGGAGAAGGACCTCCCTTTGAACGAGCCCGAAGGAGACTTCCTCAAGTACTTTGGAGGAGGGGAGGAAGGATATACTACATACTCTTTTTCCGAGGAGTTTTTACTCTCCCAAGGCGGGGGCCGAAGTGCCGGTATTGTTCAGGCTGTGTACTAGTGGTGGTATCAGCACCAACGTGAAGTTACGGCGGAATGCATCCGGTAGTTGAAGCTTTACTATCTTCGATGCTGACTAGACTATAACGTATCCCGATTACGTACGTGTTGTGGATTTTGGCGCGTACTAGTTTGACGCCTCAATATTCAGCGGATCTCCGGTGACACGAGATCTGGCTTCAAGAGGTCGCGAGTCGCGACCGCAGTCCTCGGATCTCCCACCGTCTGGTATGGGGTCTTTCAGTCACGTGACAGAAGGTGACGTCACTGCACTGCTCAGTGTTCAGATTTTGGACGGAGGGTCACTCTGGCGAGTAGCGTTGGGTTGCTTCCAACACAGTCTCTCCCCATCGCTCTCTCTACCACACTTCCTGTATCCACACACCGTGATGTCCAATTATCTACCCTATGCACCGGACTTTGGCGATATCTGGACTCGCTTGGGCGAGCCTTCAGCTTCAATTTTGAACATCGCACGCGTAGGCTTCATCTCCTCACAGTCAACGCGCGAACCAAGCCCGAAAGCCAGCCCGCAGCCATATTTCAGCAAAGTGGACATTCTATTCTTCCTGGCGCTCTCTATCGTAGCAGCTCCACAGTCTACGATCTCTCTGGTCACTACCACAATCTCCTCTGTCTGCCGTCTCACTCTGCTGGTATACCACACTATCGCTTACATCCACCGCCTCGTCACGTCCACCGCCTCTATTGCGACAAGCTGTCACTCTGCTCTCGACGGTCTGCGTGGGAACCCCCTCTTGACAATCGCTTCTATCCTGTTCCTGATTGCGGATCCGCTTTGCTCGACCGTCATCACAATCCGTCGGGTTTGTGCGGGACCCCGTCGCCGCATCTCTGCGCATGGCTCTTCCAATCGTTCAGCTTCTACCCCACTGGAAGGCCACACGAGGGACATCGAGGGTATTCGAGCCATTCTCTCTGTTCCCCCACACACGCCCGCTTCCACGGAGATTGGCCTCGTCGCGAAGGATTTAGGGGAAGAATCGTTTGCTACCCTCGTTACCGTGCATTCATCTGGGAAGAAGGCGCCGCTTCTGCTCCTGAGCTCCAACTCCTCTGAAGGCGATACTCGTTCCACGGATTCATCTCTCAACGGCTCCTTCGCTTGGGAAGATCATCTCGTCGTCGAGCATTCGAGCGATTTATCCTTGTCTCACTCTGCCAATCCAGAAGACGTTGGGATGCTCTTCAAGTTTTCGGAAGTCGGAGGTGGAGAGTCCATGCCATCGAGCAGCTCTGAAGACACCCGTTTTTGGCTGTAATCCACACCCTACTACAGCACTTCCTATTACTATAGGCATACTATGATATACGTATACCACCCTCGATATGTTGTATCTTGTATCCGACAACAAGGCGTTATATGAACTTCAACAACAACGCTTCCAAGTAGCCGCTTGCGGCGGAGACAAATATTAATCTTGCCTGTAAGAAGTAAAAGATTGATTCTAGAGTGCTGCCTACGTATTATCGCTCGCTCGCCTTTGACAGCCAGATGTGGAGGGCTTACTCAGCCACATGATGAATATGTATACCGGTAGGAAGATCAGAGCTGACATAGTTGGAAGACAGGGACACCTCGGGCACGAATACATTATATGTATCATGAATAGATACATATATACTAGAGACCGACCACGTCCATCGGGATCTGGTTCATGTGGGTCATCGAATTACGCGTTCTCGCAGCCCTTCACCGAGGGGCGAGGCAGACGAGGTGCAGACTCCCAAGTGGGAACGTTGAACCGAGAGACCGAAGCAAGCGGTTGGCGTGGAGTTGTAGCCTTCGTGTCAGGCTTCGACAACGCATCCTTCGAGGCCGGGGTCTCCAAGTCCGCCTTGATGGTCGACGACCGCGTCCTCTTCGCGCCGGGAACCGCCGTTTTACGGAAGGACTCCCTGTCCCTGTCCCTGTGTTCTTTCTCTAGTTCCTCCACGCCCTCTTCCGACCCGATGACCTCGAGAAGCATTGTCTCGAGTTTCTGGATTCGCTTCCCGCGCAGCTCAAAGTCGAACTCAAGTCGCTCCGCCTGTTCGATCTGTTCGTCCCCGTCCGTCATCCGCTGTTGCAGCCCCGAGATGGTGGTCTCCAAGACGCTTAACGCTGTCTGTACGAGGTTCGGTTTGCGTTAGGAAGCAAATCGAGCGTCGAGAAACAACACCCCACCTTGAGTTCTTCGTTCTCGCACCTCCACACATCTACATCTGCCATGTGAACTTCCTGAGCGTAGCTGAGCTCGCCCTGAACGTCGCGTATTTGGAGTTGGAGGGCTTCTTCTATGGCCCAGCTTCGCTCGATGACCTTGAGACAGCCAATGAATACTGTTTTTCCTGCGCAGCGATACTTGAACGTTTATAACTCACGTTATTCCGCATGTTTAGTAGATTCTGCATTGTCTCTTGCTCCTTCTCCATGTTCCCAATCGTCTCAGCGCTGGCCTTGAGGAGTGCATCTTTCGCCTCATTGTTGATCTCTGATGCAACGAGAGCAGCCTTGGCCTCGTTGAAGGATTCCGTCAAGTGTTCAACTATGTCTCCGCGAGTCGCGATTCCAGTCTCAGCGAAGACAATTGTCTGCCAGGCAAAGTCAAGCGAGCCATACAGCGCGTCAATCGTCGTGCGTGCGGCGGCAAGCTCATGCTTTAGGTCCTCGACTTGGGTTGTCCCCTCAATATGAACGTCGATTCTCTACGAATGACGTGTTAGAAAGCACAAGAAGAGTTGAGAGGCTGGCAGAATTACGTACCTCAGCAGGAGACAAACGCGCCGCCTCAAGCTCCAACTTGAGTGTCGCGATGATTTGGTCCTTGTCATTGATCCTCTTCAGCGGGAATATATTATGAGCTGAGAATGTATGTAACAGGAGAGGAATGTACCTTAGGTGGGGGCACAGTGTTTAGCTCTACCCTTAGTTCCTGGATGACGTTGTCCTTCGCCTTGCTCAAACCTTGCTCCGCCTCAAGGGCGCTTTGCAGGCCTTCCACAACACCCTCCGATGCGATCTTGTCTTCCGTGGCCTTCGAGATGGATGCGTCCCGCTTCTCAATGACGGCGTGGAGTTCTCTGATGACCTCATCCTTGTCAGCGATCACGGAGTGGGCGTCGTTGATTATGTCGTCCTTGCATGTGATGACGTTGTCCTTGTCTTCCAACGCGACGAGCTGGTTCGCCTGGGCACGCTCCAGGGCGGCAACTATGGAATCCTTCTCTTCCCCGTCATGACGAAGGTCTGAGATGAGCTTCGAGTCCTCTGCTCTGCTCTGGCGCAGGGCTATGATGGTTTCCGCGTCTTCCATCTTGCTTTGTTCAAGCGCTGCGATGATTTTTGCGTTTTCGGCTTTGTTGTGCTTGAGAGCTGCGATGGTTGCATCGCCCTCCTCCTGTCCACGTTTCAGGTCTCCAATGATGACGTCCTTCTCATCGCCGCTGCGCTGCAAGTCCGCAATTGCCCTCGCCGCTTCGACCTTCCCGTGTTCAAGTGCCGCGATGACTGCTGTATCTTCGTCTTTGCTCTGTTTCAGCGCCAAGATGATAGCGGCGTCCTCAGCTTTGCCTTGCTGAATCGTGGCGATGACCGTCGCATCCCGCGCTCGGTTCCGCTCTAGCTCCTCGATGACCGTATTCCTCTCCGCCAACCTCGCCTGCCCAACCACCTGCGCGCGCATGTACCCTGCGATCGCCGCGTTCTTCTCTTGGATCGTGGCGAAGTGCCTGACCTGGTTGCGCTCGAGCTGTGCGATCCTGTCCTCTGCCGCCGCCTTGCTCTCCCTTAGCCCGCGCAGTGTGTCGAGCACCGCCGCGTTGCGTTCGTCATACTCGATGACGTGTGTACGGAGCGCACGATTGTCAGCCTCTTCATCGTCACGTTGGAGAGTGACACGTGCGAGCTGCGCGCATGCGCCGGCTAAGGCGCTGGCGAGGAAGAGGGTGCTGGAGTAGGGCATGACGACAAGGAAAGCGGAGAGGTCGTAAAGAAGGTCGAAGGCGTGGTTCCGGATGAGCTGGTACTGGATGATGAGGGCAACAAGGGAGGTTGAGAGGAGGGTGAAGGTACTGATGGAGACGAGGGCCGCGAGGAACTTGCTTTGAGACCTGGTGAGAGAGCGGAAGACGATGACCACGAAAAAAGACAGGAGGGAGAGACCAAAGAGAAGGGAGACGAACGGACCAAGTAAAACAGGAGCTCCGGAAGGATGGGAAACGCGGCGTGGAGGGGGGTCCACGGGGAAGGCAGGCACAGTTCGAAACATGTTGAACAGGTGGTGGATTGAAGAATGCGTGTGCGCGCAGGGACCGCGGGTATGGACGTTTGAGGGGGGGATTCAACGAGGATCGGCCTTGAGGGCGCTCGACTTCTTATGGCTGCCTGCGCCCAGGAGGCTAACCCTGCAGAGGAAGGTGAGGCTGACCTCTTCTTCAAGTGGACCTTCACAGGAAGTCCTGCAATCATTAGTCCATATCGAAATGGTGGACTGACGTACCCCGTTTGAACGACAGTCCCTGGACGAAAAATCAACATGACCTCGGGACAGCAGAAGAGAGCGACCAAAAGCAAAGCATGTTGCACTATACTAAACATAACGAATGGGTCCATGTACCAACGAAGAGCGGGACGCGATGGGGGATAATTAGCCGTGTGGGGTATATGGTAATCATGAGGGAATGCTATGACCACGACACTGTCCCAGACGATTCTGTGCTCTGTCGCCGCGCCGAGCGTCCTTCGATCGCTTGACACTGTCCGAGCACGTCCACAATCGCCTGCCGCCCGCTCGGGCTCCGGATAAATGGGGTCTGGAACGTTCCTAAATCAGTTATCACTTCTTCATTGAGAATACTGGACGCTTACGTTGAGGAGTTCATGAGGATCTGGTCGTGAGTTGCTTGGTCTTGAACACAGTTGCAAGAAATCGTGGAAAGATCGTGAGTAAATCTCCGGCTCCCTCAGATCCGGCAGCTCCGAGCCCAGCTGCCTTGGGTCCGTCACTTCACTGAACGGAGGCTCTGCCTCCGCCATCTCCCACACCGTCGCTCCCAATGACCAAACGTCGACCTTGAGCGCGTGGTACGATCCCCTGAGCGACCACGTAATTAGCCACAGCACCGACAGCGCTGGATACAGATTGGACATACTTGCGCATCTCGGGTGCCTGCCAGTAGATGACACCTGCTTGATCAGACACAATAGGGTTGATCCGTGCGACTTGCACCGCGCTCGAAAAATCTGCGAGCTTGACGACGCCGTCCCGGCCGACGAGGAGGTTGTCTGAGCGGAGGTCCCGATGTGCGATTCCCTTCGACTGTAGATGGTCGAGCGCACCGAGCACCTAGTCAATAGAGAACATGTCAATACATCACAGGAGGGGGCGCCACAGCGCAAGGCACGCACATCAGACGCGACTTGCGCAATGATCCACTCGCTCAACACGACACCCTCCTCGACCAGCGCAATCACATCCGCCACGCTCCGCGTCATGAGCTCCATCCGGATCCATAGCGAATCCTCCTGGAGGTCCACATAGAGCTCGTCCATCGCCAGAATGTTCGCGTGTGTCATGCCGCGCATGAGAGTAAGCTCTCTTCGGAGATCGTCGATTTTCGGCGAGCCCGACGGCAGGATCGCGACATTCTTGATCGCGACATACGCGTCCTGCGCAGATTGCGCCGCCCCTGCCCGCGTCAGCACACGTGCCGCGAACACGGACCCGCTCTCGCCCTCCGCGATCTCGCGCAGGTCTGTGTACAACTCGCGCGGATCGAGCTGGTCGTTGATGAATCCCTTGAGCGGTGCGACGATCGCAGACAACCAACCGGGATATTGAGGCGCAGGCGACGAGGGAGAGGGTGAATTAGAAGACGGGGACAGAGGGCTGAGGTGGTTCGCGTCAGGACGAGAGAGGGAGGCTGAGAGGAAGTTGTCGGTGACGATGGACGGCCGCCGTTGTAATGGTAGGTCGGACTCGGGCTCCCGGAGCTCGCTCGTGACAGAAACTGCGAATGTCTCCCTTTCGGCAAAGGACGCCGCGCGAGGCGAAGGCTCCGGGGAAGGGTCCGAATAGAGCAGGCTTCTTGGTTTCGCGCCCGGTAGCCGCCAGTCTTGGGGGTCCGTCGCAACCGTCTGTGGCCTGGAGTCGGATGACGCGGAGCCCGTCCCGGTGGTGGATAATGAGGCGGACGAGTAGCTGCTGGAGTGCGACTCCGTGCTGTTCGGCGAGTTGGACCGGTGATCTTCCGGCGGTCGAGGCGCTAGCACAGCTCTAGTCCGGCTGTCATCCACAGAGTTGTTGCGGACCGGGGAGATGACCATGTTCGGCTTCGCGCTCCGCGCTACGGCTGCGGTTGTGATCGTCGCAGGTGTCACCGTCATTGTCGAAAGCCCAGAGTCTCTGTTCTCCTTCTCGCGCGCAAGGGACGCACGCACTCCCAGTTGGTCAGGGTCGGTGATGTGAGGGATGGGCGGGAACTCGTCAAGCACCGGCGTGAGCAGCGTCGTTGAGTACATGGAATCGGTGGAGAAATCGGCGGTCATATCTTGCATACTCATTGAGCTGCCAGGCTGCTTCATGCTTAGGACTTCATTCCACAGGAATGAATTATTCTCCGATGGCGGCGGTGGAGGAGGTAGGGCTGGGGGACGTTCTTGCGTAGGTGGGGGTTTTTGTGGTGGGAGGCGATCGCGACCACGGACGGATGCCGATGTTGCACGGGGTCGAGTGGCGCTGTTAGGACCTAATTTGGAGGACGACGCCTGCGTTCGGCTGGGGGCGGGTTTGGGGGGTGTAAGAGTGACCTCCTTGGGAATGGAAGAGAAGAGAGACTCCGTCCATGACGATAGGTCGTCTTGGTGGAATGACAAACGGGGGGCTGTGGGGAGACTTGGGGAAGTGGCGGTCGACCCGCTGGCATTCGTGTCAGTCGATGGCCGCGCCGCGGCATTCCCGGAACCCGCCGGCTGTGCAAGGGATGGTGGCAGGCGGAAATCCTCGTCGGCTTGATTAAGATGGGCTTCCTTCTTCGGTGACGCGTATGCAGGGGGTGGCGAGTGCGAGAGCGTTCCGATAGACTCATTTGCAACATGGAAAGCCCGGGAAGGGGCACTGCGAGCCATCAGCTGCTTCTCTGACAAGCCCGAGTTAGACGAGTTGTCGGAGATCACAGAGACAGCTGGAACGGGGATGGGAGCAGGGGGAGGGGGTACAGGGGGTGCCATACGGGTTATTGACGCATTGGAGTGGTGTAGAGGCAAGTGTGGGGTGCTCTGTGAGTGGATAGGATAGGTGTAGGAGTGTGTGGGGGTAGGTCGGGCAATGGGTGGTGTTCTCCGTGCTTCAGGTTCACTGTGCTGTGGGCCTGAGGAGTACTCAGAGGGGTCACGAGACGAGGTAGAGACCTCGCGAATGTGGGATCGTGAGCCGTAGGAACGATTGCTGCTTGCGAGTGAGACTTGCGATATGGACGCATCGTCTCTGCGGATCGAGCTTGGTTGGTGGCCGTAAGGCGGGGAGCGGGTGGTGGACGGAGAGCCAGAACGAGCGGGATTTAGAGAATAAATAGAGCGCGCACTGCGAGAACGGGACTCTGCTCTCTTGGCTTCAATAGCCGCAATCTCCTCTTCCGAAAAGCCTGCATCTTGAAGCGATGCGGACCATGTGGGAGGAAGGCCAACGAACCTGGAGGACAATCAGTACAGCGAACGACACGTAGAGGAATACAAGCGGGAGAAACGTACCCCTCGTCTACATGTATATTGTGCTGTTATAACGGACAAAATGAGGTCAGAACAGAGGAGGAGTAGAAAGGGTAGCGCTGACCTGGAAGTTCCATGGAAGTGAGATTGAAGGGTCGTCAGCGGCGGCCTCTGGTACCCGTCCAGGGTCCGAAGGGAGAGGTGGGGGCGGGTGGGCGGCATCAGCGGTCTTTGGCCGCCTTGTGAAGGGGGAGAACTTGAAACGACTCTTGCGAGAGCTGGCGGACTGGGGGTAGTTGAGGGTGGATGTGGATACGGTGGCCATGGAGGAGGCGTAGGGAGAGACTGTGAGACGACTGGGGGCATAGGAGGGGGTGGGAGACGGGCTCCTGACGAGGTTGGCGTACTGGGCGGAAAGGGGGGTGGCGGGCTGGGAGGGGAGGGAGTCTGGGGAGAGGGAGTGACCGAGGGAGCGAAGGGAAGGATTGGGGAGGTAGTATGGGTCCTTTGGAGGGAGCGGCGGGGGCTTGGGGGGCGCGTTGAACTTGAAGACCTTGATGGACGAGAAGCGGGAGTTCTGCTTGCTCGACGTCGCCATCGTGGGGGAGGACGACGGGCGCGACGGGGCGGGCGGGGCGCGGTCGACGTGAAGAAGTGAGACGAGGCGGAGAGCGGAGAGGAGAGAGGCCAGCCCGCAAGACTCGACTAAGCCCCGGGTAACAATCCCGCCGGGGCTGGGTAACAAATGTTAACAAACCAGTGAAGCCCGCATTCAACCCTTTTGAAACCAAACTCGAACAAGATCAGCCGCCCCGATTCCCGCGGTCTGGGCCTCGGCGATTAGCTCCGTGAT
Organism: Porogramme epimiltina; assembly: GCA_900155495.1. Lineage (NCBI taxonomy): Eukaryota > Fungi > Basidiomycota > Agaricomycetes > Polyporales > Polyporaceae > Porogramme > Porogramme epimiltina. The sequence goes on from FTLJ01000652.1 coordinate 34,795, forward strand.
TACAATCCGCGCTTTCAACGCTCCTTATCCGCCCGTTAGTCGCCGCTGCCTCCTGGTCTAATGTCTGCTTACCGCCTGCTTATACCCTCCTTACCCCCTCCAACACGCCCTTCAACACGCCCCCACGTGCAGGGGCTGGGCCTGGCATGGCGACCTCCACCGCGTCTCCTCCCATCCGTCGCCTCCAACATCTCCGCCAACGCCGCGCTCAGCCTCCTCGCCCCATCATCGACCCTTCATCATATCCTTCGTTCCCCCTGATTTTTCGCTTCAATTCATGCGATTTTGTCCCCCAACTCCCGAGTGCTCTCACGTCCAGCCGCCGAAACCATTCCTCCCGCCGGCGAGCAGGCCATCCGCCAGCCCTCCCTCGAATGCAGACCCGCGTGCCTCTCTCCAACGAGCCCAGCGGCAAAAACACACACCCATCTTGTTGCCATCACCTACCTGGTGTGACGAGTCGGCCGCCAGCCATTCCGCACGTCTCTCCCTCGCCATGTGGCTGCTTCCAAGCCTTCCCTCCGTTCATCATCATCCGAAGCCTCTGTGCATCCGGGTCAATCTCCTCTTGACCGTCCCAACCCAGTCTGTCGGGTCCGGGAGTGCGTCTTCGTACCGTGAGTTTCGCGCATGAATCGGCCCTCCGCCAGATTGTTGAGAGGGGAACGTTTGAACGTTGAGGCTGATCACGCACACGGCCCCATCATCTTCAGGCTCTTGTCGGGTTCGTGGCTACGGGCGCGTCTCTTTGTTCAGGAGATGCTCGGTCTCCTTGAGAAACTCGGAGCCTTTATGTTGTTCACGAGGCTCACGATAGTTTCATCCAAGTGCCCTCCGCGCTATTTGAGTTCCTGCTTTCCAGGCCTGTGCGCCCCCGGACTGATCAGGAGACCCACTCACTAACTTCGTCAGGGCTCCATGCCATGGCTTCTCGAGTGAAGCTAGTGAAGTCCCACGCTGACTCGATAGTGAACGTGCATTACCCCACTTGGTGCAAGCCCTCCACTCTGACCCGCAGATCCCCGCTCGACGGCGGCATACCTGGTATAAAACCCCATACCCCTTCTTCGCCAGCACGTTTGTTAGGGCACAACCTTCCGCTGGTTCCTTGTCCGCGGCGATACTTGCACCCCCATGTCGGCACCAGAAACCTATGATATCGTCATCGCAGGGGGTATGTTTGATCCTCTGCTAACTTGTTGCGTCATCTGCTCACGGCGTACGCGAAAGGTGGCACTTGTGGATGCATCGTTGCCAGCCGTCTTGCAGACGCCGATCCCTCTCTGAGCATCCTCGTGGTCGAAGCCGGGCCACCGACGCGCAACGACCCACTCCACACCCAACCCTGCCGGTACCTCTACCACCTACGCCCCGAGAGCACGACCGTGAAATTCCACGTCGGCCGGCCAAGCGACGCCCTCGCAGGCCGCTCTCCCATCGTTCCTTGCGGTCAATGCCTGGGCGGGGGCTCCAGCGTGAACTGTGTGTTCGCCGGCTTTCTCCTCGGTTCCGGACCGCACGCTAACTCCATAGGCCGCTTGGCCCTCGGTCATCTCCGCAAGTCACGATGTACAGCCGCGCCGCGGCGTCCGACTTTGACGATTGGGCAAATGTGCACGGGAACCACGGGTGGAGCGCCGCGGACCTGCTTCCTCTGCTCCAGAAGGCGCGTTGACGGCATCGATTCCCTCCTCATTTCCGCTGCGCTTACTACTACCATGTGAATCCACCTCCGCAGTGCGAGACGTACGAAATCGAGCCTGGAAAATCCACGCACGGATACTCCGGACCCCTCAAGGTCTCGTGGGGCGGGTTCTACACAGAGATCGGCCAGGAGTTCTTGAAGGTCGGTGCCGAATATGATAAGAACCGCGGTGCCACCGACGATATCAACGGGCTATTTGAGTGCAATAAATACGGGGTGAGCACCATCGAACTCTGAAACAAACCGTAACTGACACATCGTCGAAGAGATGGCAGAAGTAAGATTCGCGGTTGCATGTTCAAGGCGATGAGGTCATTGACCACCGCCATGATGCCAAACTAGATGGATCAGCAAAGAAGACGGAGTACGCTCAGATATACCCCATAACTATCTTTACAACAAAGATCGACCGAACATCCACATTCTAACTGGCAACCACGTGAAACGTGTCCTCTTCGAGTCAGTCCTGAGTGGATGTACATTGATGTCGAAATCTGACAACATACCATACAGTGGCACCCGAGCAACTGGGATTGAATATGTCCCAAACAAACGCTTCCACCCGGACAAGGAGCCTACTTCCACCATTGCGCTAGCAAAGCGTCTCGTCGTCATCTCTGCGGGTACCTTCGGCTCCCCTGGGATCCTCGAGCGCTCAGGCATCGGACAGAATGAAGTTCTTGAGGTCGTTAACGTAAAGCCACTTGTGGACCTCCGCGGTGTGGGCGAGCATTATCAAGGTATGCCCCTCTTAACATGTCCGCCGACGGAGCGCTCACCACAAACGCGATTTCCGCCAGATCACCAGGTCATATTCGCGCCGTACCTCGCTGCCCCCGATATACACACTTTGGACGCGCTTGTCACAGATGACAAAGCAGAAGTCGACAGTCAGCAAGCCCCCTTATCTGCTGATTTGAAAACCTCTGACGCGCGATCAACAGAGTGGACGGAGGAGTGGCAGTCGAAGGGAACGGGTTTAGTTGCCCACAAGTAAATTGACGTGATGCGTGAGACTTGCTCCAGCTGCTGACCAAAATCACCTGGCAGCGGTCTAGACTCTGGGGTCAAGCTACGTCCCTTCAAGAAGGACCTCGATTTCATCGGCGACGCGTTCCGCGAGCGGTGGCTCAAGTATTACGTCCCTCGGCCTGACAAACCTGTCCTGTGGTTGGGCAGCGTTGCACTGTATGTCATCCGTACCTCATTTCAAGGAGCCGTCTCTGAGGAAAGTTTGGACAGGTACCTCGGAGACCGGTCTAAGACTCCAATAGACAAAGCCTTTTGCGTCGGATGGTACATACAGCACCCGGCTTCCATGGGACGGCTGCACATCACGTCAGGTACCGAGGCAGACGCGCCGCTCGACTTCCATCCAGGCTTCTGTGACGAGTGCGTACTAGTCTCAACCTGGCTTCCCGTTCAGTGGGAGACCTCCTGATGGATCAAACCGCTTAGTCCGCAGGACATGGCCCTCCACAAGTGGGGCTACAAGCTCTCCCGTGAATTTGCACGACGCATGCCTTCCTACCGTGGAGAGGTCGTTAGGGACCATCCGGTGTTTAGTCGGTCCAGCAAGCTCTTTGCGCAGTTGCAATCAGGTCCAGTTCCTATCACGGAACCCGACTTCGAATTGACAGACGAGGATGAGAAGATCATTGAGGAGTATGTCCGCCAGAACGTCCATACCGCATGGCACTCGGTACGTTTCCCGGTGTACATCACGCGTTATGATTGGCAACCTCGTTCATTATTGTTACAGCTGGGCACTTGTGCCATGAAGCCGCGTGAGAGCGACGGTGTCGTCGACGAGCGTCTGAACGTCTATGGCACAGATCGCCTTAAGGTCGTGGATATGTCCATCTGCCCAGGCAACGTTGCGGCGGTGAGCTACCTCCCATCCGTCATGTTCAAGGCCATTCAACCCTGACTTGTTATAGAATACTTACTCAACTGCCGTCGTGATCGGCGAGAAAGCTGCTGTTCTCATCGCCGAAGAGCTCGGTATTCCTCTACATCTTTGACTCACTATTCAGACCGAGGTTCGAGTAGTAAAGCATTAACTGTATACAATAACATCTATCAGAACGACATGCTAAAACAGCCGAAATGTACAAGTATTACCGATTTTCCAATCAGATCAACAATGTAGTACCCACCCTCCTTATCCAGCTTAGCTCCTTCCGGCGGCATACCCATTACCCCCAGCAGTCCCAGACCACCCACCAGCGTCCATGAACGCGGCCCAGTCGATCTCGAAACTGTCGCTGTGCTGCAGCATATCAAACGGCACCACCATCTGCGCCTGCACGCCGTTCCCCGCGCGTTGCGTCGGCACGCCAAACTCCACAGGGGCCATGCCGCCCACGAACGCGCCGAGCGCACCGAATCCTGTCGCGTGCTCGAAGCTTGGCCGTATATGCTCCGCTGTCCCCGATGACGCCGACGACGAAGCCTGCTGTTGGTGCTGGTGCTGGTGCCGCGTTGGCTGGTTCTGCGGCCTTGTGATCCCCGCGAACATTGATGGGAACGGCGACGGCACCTCCATGGCTGGGTTCAAGAACGGGATCGCTGTTGAAGAGGGTCCTTGCGGCGGCCGTAACGATCCATAGGAGTACCCCGCAGCCGCGCCTGCCTCTACATCCGTGGCAAACCTGGTCGGGTCCACAGGGAACGACGCGCTTCCGCCGTACGGCATTGCGAAGCCGAAAGTTCCTTCACCCACAGCCCGAGTCCCAGTGCGGCTTGTCGCATCCCCTGTTGCTGCCTTTCCACTCCCCTCCCCAAATCGTTCGTCCCAGCGTCCCAGCTTGCGCAGCGCTGCGAGGACGGTGGCCGCCCTACTCGCCGCGCCTGCTTCTCCAGCCACGAACCCATGGTTCACATCGCGGGACGCCTCGAGCATCGCGACCGCGCGGTCTATGTACTTCAAGAGCTCCTTCGCGCGCGGATGTGGCGGGTCTTGAGCGAGGCCACCCGCGAGAGCGACGGCGGCGTCGAAGGCGAAGTATGTGAAGTGAAAAATGAAGCTTGGTCCTTGGGGCGCGGGGTCGAGGCGCACGGCCTCGTCGTGCGTATCGCAGAGGAGAGTGATGAGTTCGGTCGCTAGATCGATGCAACGCTCGCGCGGGTTAGGCGGATCGCCATGGTCGGATGATGCGGCGGATTTAGGATCATCTGGGGATGTCGAACGAGATTTGGAGTGGGCCTGAGAACTTGCGGGCGGTGAGTGGCCGGCCGATTGAGCAGTAGGTGCTGATGGATGCCATGCTTGGAGGGCGTATGGCCTATAGAGGTTCATGAGCCCACCAAGCCAATAGGCGCCACATGTATTGCGCTGGTAAGCAATGGCACGCTCTGTCCACGAAGGGTTTCTCGAAGGGGGGTGGGGAAGACGCCAGTCCATTGACGGATCGATCTTCGAGAGCCAACGATGATACTTGCCCTCAATCTCCAAGACAGTTGAAAACGTGGGGGTGTGGACTCCAAGACACTAGGTAGAGTCAGTGGGTTTCTACACCTCTGGGAAGCCGGATTGATTCACCTTAGTCACAGTCTCTCCGATAAGTTCATTGAGAACAATGAACGCCTGCTGGTAGTGCATAAACGGGTTCTCTGAACCATCCGCGTGACGGTCTCCCGGGACGATCTTCACGTCAAATGACTCATAAGAAGCCATCGTTGGTCTGCCGAGGACGAGAGAATAGATTCTTCCAAACAGGTACCGTTAGCATCGTATCCCTCTACCCTGCATAGATAACATACCTATCAGATGTAACCAGGTACCACCATGACAGCAGGCGGATTTCTCGCTCCATCTTGTCCATTTTCTCCAATTTCTCCCATCCGGGGTCACGGTGAAGTCCCATAGCTTGTGCGTTGCGGATGGCCACACCCGCCAGTTTCCACGCGTCGCTCACCCGCCCATGGTCGGCCAGATAGCACGTATACAGAGCAGCTGCAATGCAACTCAGGGTGATCCCATGGACGCCGCTCTGCGTCGGTCCCCACGAGTACGCAGGCGAGTTAAGCATGACGTCCTCGATGAGCCGCCGTAAGTCCATTGCCTTCCAGAAGTATTCGCGGGCGGTGGGACCCACGAGTCGACGCGGAGCGAGCATGAGTGTCGAGAAGAGAAGCAGTAACCAATGCGGGTTGATCTCACGAGCGCAGCGCGGGCATCCACCAGCAGCATGAGACGCGTCGCGGACACACCGCAACTCCAAGTGTTCCCACATTTGCTGGCAGCACCCCTTGAACCATTGCTCGGATATGCCGAACATCCAATTACGCTCCCTGAAGTACGCGTCGACGAGGGCCTCGCATACGGGGCGTGGTGGAAGGCCAGATACAAGCCGACGGAGAGATTCGGATAGCGGATTGTTTCCGGGGATGACAGGATTGCTCAGCGGGGTCGAAGCCACTCCTGAGTGAGAGAAACGGGGAATGTTTCCGAGCTAAGTTCAAAAGGTGTGAAAATCCGATGGAGGCAGATATAATTGATAAGCCTACCTGATGAAGGGCAGACATTGCGGTGCTCACTCCAACATATTCGTTGGATGGAGCTATAGAGAGCTGTGCCATCTTGTCCGCCGCGTTCTGGATGTCGAAATCATATTGGGCGTTGTCCAGCGATGCCGGGTGGGTGGGTGGATTGGACGACTCGGAACCACGTGTGGACGAGGAAGTGTGACGGGAAATAGACTCTGGGACATCGCCGTCTTCTAGGGAATGCGCAACTCTCCAATCGTCAGGAAGGACGGTGCTTCCGGAGAAAGTGTTGGTGGGAGAAGGAGAGCGATCTGCAGCTGATTGAGAGATGAGATGGCTTTGGCGCTCGATGGTCTCTTCGAGAAGGGCGATACGAGCGGAAAGCGCAGCGATAGTGCTTTGGTGGGTCGTCGTGGGCGCATTGTCTGGCGGGCGTTGTGGAGACGGGCGCGCGACGAGGGGCTCCCACCTACAGAGATGAGGAATGCCGCGCGAGACGCACAAACCACAGGGGATCTGGCGGTCGCATTTCTAGGTGGTAGTGATGGGTTTGTCAGCAACGATGAGGGTGCGGGTGGGTGCGGTGGCAGTCCAAGGAGATAGCACATAGCAGGAACGGAGAAGGATCGATCGTACATACCTGGCGGCGGCGGGTACACTCGACACAGCTTAACCTCTGGCGTCGCCTCGTTTGCTTGGCCTTGCCAGATGCTGGGGCTGAAGAAGAGGAAGATGCCTCTGGTTGTTCAGTGGGGGGCATGGGGGCTCAGGCGCTCAAGGGGGGGAGCGAGCGGGTCGGGTTTGGCAGAGTCGTGGAGACATGGGCGAAGTTTTGGTATTTGTGTCGATGGTTGAAGCTCCGAGGAGAGTGGGATGGGGAGAGGTTGTCTTACAAACGGCTGATGGAAGACTAGATGATTGTCCAGAACCACTAGGATCCCGTCCGGACTCGCGCGAGAGGGCTGTCCAAGCCTGCGCACGCGAACACCTTCACGTTGGCTTCCCTGCGCCCAAATTCAAATTCCAGCGACAAACTTCAGCCACTAGGAAGCGCTTGTTCCTTCTACCCGGCGTATGTGCTATCTCCTACGTAAGCGCCCTCTCCCGGCGGCTCGCCCACCGCGCTCGGCTTCTCTTCGAACCTTGTCGACGATGATCGACATGTATCCACGAATCTCGCCTTGGAGGCCGCTAGCCATCGGACCAGTGCACCAGCTACTGTGCCTCCTCGTGGTCAGCCCATGCTCCTATTGAGCCACCGAAAACTGGCCACAATCTCCCGACGGGAGCGTTCATCCTCAACATCACATCGTGGACAACACGAGGAGCTTCAAACGCCTCAGGGTGGTGTACAGTCATCCATCTTCCTCGCAGTCAGGGCGCCTCGGCACTATCCCAACCTATCCAGGTATCCATTGCATCTTGCCCCTCTTCGGCCTCCTTTAGCGCAGCGGGAGGCAAGCCCCACTCCTGTCCCGACTCCCGTCACATTATTGCCAAATATTACTGACCCGCAGTCGGTTTTCTTCAAATTCGGAAACAGCTCCTTCCTAGACTCCAACCGACCCGTCATCTAACCTCTCCACGTGTTCCTCCGGGCGTAACCAGCAGGCGCCTCTTTGGTGGATGCTCCCGGCTCAACTAACCCTCGACTGATCCTGTTTCCGACCTGGACCCCCACTGCTTTCAGTGTCGCTGAGCTAGTTCGGTTGGGTATCATCAAAGACGACCTGAAGTATGAAAGCCAGCCCTCTCAGGTCTCAGTCATCAAAGCACGGAGGCACGGGAGCCTCTTCTCGGGACGCCATTCACCGGCTTTCACCTACGTCGTATCTATTTCACGCTTCTAATGCCGTACGCTTCTAATGACATCTATCAACCCGCATAGGTCGCGTCAAGTTCGTGGTTAAGGGTAAGCCGTCGTAGGCCGGTTTCTTCTGGTTTATTGTCCCCCAGAGCCATGGCGCTGAGGAAACATCTTCGAATTATGTACTTGCTGGCAGTCACGGGGATCCAGTCAATCGCACTTACCAAAAGTGCTAGTATTAGGTGTGTTTTGGCGCGCTCGGTATGATGTCATCCCCCCTCTCGAGTCTCCACTAATCGCCGCTGTCCCCTCTTCACCACAGGCTATCTTTGTCTCCCGCCGACTCCGAAGAACACTGCACAGTACCAATATGACAATCACCTCAGGTTCGCCGCCCTTCATGTCGATGTTCCTAAGATTCACGTATGATGTCCGGGTGGGATCTTCGTCCTATCCTTCGGGTCCACCAGTGGATCCTAAATTCCCTGGACAGAGCCCCTCAGGCCTCCCGCCCTCTCCCTCTCGCGAGAATCCCGGTCAGGTATGTTGTTGCTGCTGCTTGTCGTGAGGCGATCACAAGGTGTTTATCGTCTCCCAGTTCTTTCCCAACACAGATCCCAAAGGTACGTGCCGGGCCCCGTTTCATCCCCCTTACGTTCTCCGCACCTCTAAATCATCACACCCCTCAGCGGCCCCTCCAGAAACCGTCCCAGGTGACGGCAGCACTGATCAGCTCCGCGGACCGGAGATGCTTGGAAATCCGTACGTCCTCGGTGAAGCCTTCTCCAAGCTCGACCACGCCCTCTCCGATGTGATAACTGAGCTCGAAAGCGAGAAGCATAGTTCGGGCGCGGGGCCCAACGCGAATGCCCTTCGTCACAAGCTTGCAGGCTGGCGTGACGAGCTCCAGCAAATCCGCAGCGGCGAGCGCGCCGCCGCTGGGAAGCAGTCTCCGAGCAGTGGGCCCATTCGGTCTACTACGCCGCGTGACGAAAGAGGGATGTTCATTGATTGACTAGGGCAATCTATATAGTGATGCGCTCATTATTATGTTGGTTCACAACAGAATCTAGCAGCAGCTACGTGACAATAGTACACGTTTCGCCCTCATGCAACTATGTGACCCTTCTGATAGCAAAGAAGCCATCACGGTGTGCCTTTGATATCGTAATCAGTAGTTCCACCCTGCAGAAGTACTTCGACGTCGTCAGCATTACTCACATACCCTCGTAGCCTTTCATATTGTTCTTTCCCGCGCGGCGGTATCCTCATAGGTAAGATATGTTTTAAGCACTGATGTATAAGGGGGATCTTGGCAGTCGGAGCATTTTGCCAAGGCAAGAAAATCACTGGTTCGCTTCTATGGGCGATGTGATGTGTCAGCATAGGAACATGGCCTGCTTCCTATGATTTTGCCATGTGCAATCCCGCAGACATCGGGCACGCAGCGGCCGTGACCACAAAAGTTCTTTTGCGTCTGAGTTGGGCGGCTGGCCAAATTCCTTGGGAAAGCGTCGAAAGCATCATATGGCATTGCATTACAGAAGCGCGCCTGGCGGCGTCTTGAGCAGGTACCCATATGACATGCAGTGCATAACACCTCGTTTACCGAACCATACTAAAACCCCGAACGGAAAACCAAGGTAGAACGCGAAGTCGCGGTAGGTAGCTTGCCGAGTTTCGAGAATACCTAGGGTCATGTTTCATCGGATTCTTCGTCTCAGGCCCCCGCCCACCAGCCGATTATTCGCTGCGTCTGCGGCGTCCTTCCATACAGAACGCCACATGACTGAAAGAGTGGTCATTGACCGACCCGAGAGTCCTTTGAGCTTCACTACGAGGTCCGCATCGGCTTGTCGGTAGCCCGTACAACATAACGAGGAGGATGTCTACAGAATAGTAGAAGTTAGTGTGTGTGCCAACGTATTCACCACGGCGCTTGTCTGCCATTCAGTTTACAATTAAGCACATCCCAGAAGCTCAAATCCTGTTCGTCTACTAAGGTATGCCATTCGTCTCTCAACCAAAGCATAACCACGTCTCCATACCTAGGACGAGCCTCATTTTCACAGTCGTAAATGTACCTGACCAGCTCAGCAGGTCTTCCGGGAGGAGTCATCCACTCCGCGTGGACAAATAGTCAATGAAAGAGAACCCGGAATCCCCTGAGCAGCGCCCATTACGATTAACCATCAAGGTAATCATCATTGCTTCCCCACACCGCTGGGGAACAACTGCTCCGAGTTCACACGGCGGTGTTTTTCACCCTCCCGCCGAGCAATGATTAAGCAGCGGACGCACAGCCTGAGGGTCCAGGATAGAAGCACGGCAAAGAAGCACGGTGCGACATAGCACAGGGCGAGCCGCTCAGGAGTCAGGCTCCTCGTCCATGCGCTTCCCCCGCGGTGTCCGCGCGAATACCATCCAGTGCATAACCGGGTCCGCCGCAATAAGCATCACGCTCGCATCCGCTGAGCGGGGAGCTCCTCTAGTCCTCCCGTCTGTATACGCCTCTGATGTGCCCTCGTCCAGCTATTTCGCATTTTCCCTCTTCCACATCGCCAAGTCTCCCTCATCCCCTTGAACCAGACCCCAATCTCGCGCGGCGGGCTTCGGGTCTGGTGTTGGGAACACGTCCAGAAGCCAGACATAATGGAGGGTTCAAGCATGGTAGGGCTGCGCCAGTGCAACAGAAGACAGAAAGTGCGGAAGAATATAACGCACCTGTGCTGAGTATCGCATGTGCTTGCGCTACCTATGGTTCCAAGCGCCTGGCCTCGGAAACCGAAGCAGTTTTGACCTAGGTGCTGACGGCGACATCCCCACTGCCCACATCCCTGGCGTTGTTCTATCCTCCGTGGGCCTGAAGGGGATATTGACGTGGGTGGGGCTGTCGCCAAGCCAGACGCGGTACCGGACGGGAGGTAGAAGAAAACCTTGAGAACAGGCACGATGTCCACGAGACGCAGCAAGGCTTGCGGGGGGGGGGGGGCGACATGAAAGGGATGTGGCAAGGGATGTTCAACGGGGAGAACGTCTATCGATGACAGTATATTGTAACCTGGGCTGCACGGAGGTTGTTGAAGAGGTGCCCTGAGACTGCATGGGAACATACTTGAGCGAGCCCATCTGTACTTGTCGTCTTTGACTTTGCCTGCGTTAGAGAACATAGGCGTGTTTCTCCCCGATGACACTGATCCTGCTACAGGGCCTTCAAGTCAGCCCACCTACTACACGGAAGATACCCGCCACGCACCTCAAGCCCGACCCACATCAACCTCGGCCCCCTCCCCTCCAGAGTCATAGCGTGTTCGCGCCTCCCTTCCGATCTTGTGGTGCTTGCTCTCCCGGCGTGCTATCATGCGGTGGTATCCCCGCTCCTGAAGGCAATCGTGCGCTAGGCTATAACCAAAGAATCGTGCCACGTGTTGTGTGGTTGTCGGGATGCGTTGGACGAGATGAAAAGTGGTGGCAGGCTGCGTGAACGTTCGCGTCCAGGTGGAAGCCGCTCACGTGGAAAGCGAGATGAGGTTTGCTAAGAAGTCCCTCGACATAGAGAGAAGCAATCCAAGGGCACGTCGTTTGGACAGGACCAGAGCAATATTGGCGAGCGTGGATATAGGGTCCAAACGGTTATATGGTCATGGTGGAACGAGGATGAGAGACACCACCATGGCTCGCGGCTAAAACCAGCTAGTAGTTTATCAACAGATCCGGTCTAGACTTCAGGACACAAAGGCGTCCAGACTCTACCCCACCAAGGCGTCACGCATATAGGTCATGAGAGATTAGAAAAAGAGAGATTAAAGAAAGTAGTCGCGAGTACGATGATCCTACAACAAGAACGAGAGAGTAAGCTACGGCGCAGGGAATCCGTCCGTATCATCGACGCTTCCTCCCCTCTCCCCCACGCATGCCCGACCAAAAGCACAACCTAGTTGCCCTTCGCCTTAGCAGCCATCTATAGGAGCACATCGCGTTAACACATGCCAAACGATCAGACAGTAGAGACACGTACGAGGTTAAGTGCAGAGCCGGCCTTGAACCATGCGATCTGGCCCTCGTTGAAGCTGTGCGCGAGCGAGATCTCCTCCTTCGAACCGTCCTCGTGCTTGACCAGGAGCGTCAGGTTCTTGCCGGGCTGGAACGACTCGAGCCCGAGGATGTCGACCTTGTCCGACGGGAGGATCTTGTCGTAGTCCTCGGGGTTCGCGAACGTGAGGGCAAGCATGCCCTGCTTTTTCAGGTTCGTCTCGTGGATACGGGCGAACGAGCGGGTGATGATCGCGAGACCACCGAGGAAGCGCGGCTCCAACGCGGCGTGCTCACGCGATGAACCCTCGCCGTAGTTGTGGTCACCGACGACGACCCACTTGATCCCACGGTCACGGTAGTACGCTGCCGTCTGAGGAACACCACCGTACTCGCCCGTGATCTGGTTCTTGACCTTGTTCGCCTCGCCGTTCTCAGCGTTGATGGCGCCGATGAGGCAGTTTTGCGAGATGTTCTCGAGGTGACCACGGTACTTGAGCCAGGGACCACCGGCGGAGATGTGGTCAGTTGTGCACTTGCCCTTGGCCTTGATGAGGATGGGGAGATCGGTGGGGGTCTTGCCGTCCCAAGGCGTGAAGGGCTTGAGCAGCTGGAGACGGTCAGACGTGGGGCTGACAGCAACCTGGACGGAGGCGCGGTCCTCCGGAGGGGGCTGGAAGGTGTTCTCTCCGGGGTCGTAGCCACGGGGAGGGAGCTCGAAGCCGGCGGGGTCCGAGAACTTGAACTGCTCGCCGTTGACACCCGTGAGGGAGTCGGTGACGGGGTTGAAGCGGAGGTCACCAGCGAACGCCATAGCGGTGACGATGTCGGGCGAGGCGACGAACGCGTGGGTGGCGGGGTTCGCGTCGTTACGGCCGGTGAAGTTACGGTTGTATGAGGTGATGATGGAGTTCACGTCGCCCTTCTTGATGTCCTTACGATCCCACTGGCCAATGCAGGGACCGCAGGCGTTGGCGAGGACGACACCGCCGGCGTTCTCGAAGCTCTCAATGATACCATCGCGGGCGATGGTCGCACGGACCTGCTCGGAGCCGGGGGTGATGGTGAACTTGCTCTTGGTCTGGAGACCGTGGCTCTCAGCCTCCTTGACGATGGAGGCAGAGCGGGTCATGTCCTCGTACGAAGAGTTCGTGCAAGAACCGATGAGAGCGACCTTGAGCTCAGTCGGCCAGCCGTTCTTCTCAACCTCCTTGGCGAACTGCGAGATGGGAGTGGCCAAGTCGGGGGTGAAGGGACCGTTAATGTGGGGCTCGAGCTCGGACAGGTTCTGGACGGAGGTTGCTGTCTCAGTGTCAAAGTCTCGATAAATTGGCTCATGCACTCACGATCTCGATGGTCTGGTCGTACTCGGCGCCCTTGTCGGCCTGGAGGTTGTACTGGAAGCGCTTCGCGTAGTCCGCAATGTCGCTACGGTTGGTGGCCTTGAGGTAGTCGGCCATACGGTGGTTGAAGGGGAAGAGAGAGGTCGTGGCACCAATCTCAGCACCCATGTTACAGATGGTGGCCATACCCGTGCAAGAGAGGGACTCGACACCAGGGCCGGTGTACTCGACGATGGCGCCGGTACCGCCCTTGACGGTAAGGATGCCCGCGACCTTGAGGATGACATCTGCACCGTGGGGTTAGAAGGGCGGAGGACTAGAGAGGTTTATTCGACTCACCCTTGGGGGTAGTCCAACCGCCAATCTTGCCAGTGAGGTTGACCTGGATGACCTTGGGGCACTTCAACTCCCAAGGGATGTCCGCCATGACATCAACCGCATCCGCACCACCAACACCGCAAGCGACCATGCCGAGACCGCCGGCATTAGGCGTGTGCGAGTCGGTACCGATCATGAGACCACCAGGGAAGGCATAGTTCTCAAGGATGATTTGGTGAATGATGCCGGAGCCTGGTCTCCAGAAACCGAGGCCGTACTAGAGAAGCGAGATTAAGGTTTGGAAAGGAAGAAGCGATAACACCGACTATTCACCTTGGCGGTCGCGGTCGCCAAAAACTCGTACACCTCCTTGTTGATGCTGACTGCCCGTGCCAAGTCCTTGACACCGCCAATCTGAGCCTCGATAAGATGGTCGCAGTGGACGGTGGTGGGGACGGCTGCGGTGTCCATGCCGGCAGACATGAATTGGAGAATAGCCATCTGGTATGCGGAAATGACGTCAAAACGGGTTCAATTCATTCACGTGCGCGATAGGTGGCAAGGGTTACGAACCTGAGCGGTGGCATCCTGGCAGGCAACGCGCTGAAAAAAAACATGCAAAACGCGTTCAGAACGCGAGAGGACGCGAGGGGAAAGAAAGGGTGCGCACGTCGGGGCGGAGCTTGAGGTAGCTCGTTCCGCGCTCGATGTCCTGGTTGTGTGGGTCGTCGAGGTGACCGTACACAATCTTCTCGGAGAGGGTGAGTGGCCGCTGGAGCCTTTTGCGGGGGGTGAGATACGCGTATGGCGAGGGAAAAGAAGGGCGCAGCTACCTCTCGCGGACGATGGCGAGGTTATCCTCGATGCGCTGGTAGTTGATGAAGGCATTGGACTCGAGGCGGGACATGGGGACCTTTGTTGCGCCTATGGGCTCGGCAGCGGTGGCCATGCCTGCGGCCAGCCGCTGGAGGGACCGCGTTGCGGTTCTGGAGGAGGATGCGAGGTTGAGCATGGCGGAGGATGTGGAGGGAGTCGAAGAGACGAAGGCGGGGCTGGCCAGCGACGGAGGGGATCAAGTTGAGGGCGGCAAAAGCCGGAGGGCCTGACGAATTTATCGCCGCTGATTGGGTTCGGACCTCCCCGTCCGAACGCCCCCGCCTTTTCGGCCTCTCCGGCTCATCCTCGCCGACGCCAGGGCCTCTCCGGCGCGTCCACCCGGCCGCGATATCCTCTTCTCCCCATTCGTCCCCGCCCCGCCGTCCGCGCGCTGCTCTTGCGCTCTTCCTCGACGCCCTCGTCTGCCCTCGCTCGTCCCCGCCTTCCCCCGCCTTCGCACCCGGCCCTCACGCCTCTCGCGTTCACCGCCTTGTCTCGGCCGACCCGCCTTGTCTCCCCCACCCACCCGCCCTGCCCAACCCCCACCGCCCACGTAATGCAGCCGTGCCTGCACGGAATTTCAGCGGCAACAAACACATGCCCCGCAAATAACTAGCCCCGCGCGCCCGCCTGGTCTGCAG